>ML276204.1:0-52014 GCA_005239495.1 Nicotiana undulata
TCATTTATGCTATGGTTGCTTGCTTATTATTTAATTGTGAACTATTTTAATTGAACAAAAGCGAAGAAATGTGATGGTTGGCTAGCCTAGTTCCTCGATAGGCACCATCACGGCCTGTTGGGATTTGGGGTCGTGACAGGTTTGCTCAGCCGGAGAGTGCTAAGGAATGGGTGGATTGCTTTGACAATTTGATCGAAGATCAAGTCCGATGGATGTTTGAATGGTTCCCTACTGACGAGTTCATCATCAGGTCTAGGGACGCTCCTAACTTAGTATTGATCGGGTTAAGGGGGATATACCTTTATGTTCCTATCAGAGTTATGAGGCAAGCAGGCAAGAAGCAGGTCGTACAGCAGGTTGTAAAGATGAGTCATTTCTGGGAAAATTTTTAGGATGACGACATCCCTTACAGATGCCAAGCTCAGCACATGTGGCATTGCAAAATCATTGTGGAGAAGAACACCATTGAGCCAGACAGGTATCATGCAGGGTATTCACCCTTTTACCCGGCATGGTTGGGGGATAGCCTAGATGGGATAGTGAAGCCAGGAACCGGTCGAGGAAACAGGGTCATAGATGAAGATGTTGAGACCCAAGTCAAATACAACTAATTATGCAAGGGGATTCATGACTCCGAGGCGGAACATCAGGAGATACACGAGACAAACATGAGACTGATCAGTGAATGGAAGGAGATGGCTATCACCCCCAATAGAAGATTGGAATATCTGGAGCAAGGTCTGATGGAGTTAGAGGGAAAGATAATAAAGAGGATCGACGACTGCTAGAATGCTGAAGGAAGCGAGGGAGGACATCTAGCCAGAGCCTACTTGCTGCTGGGTCTGCACGAACTGGGGAACTTGATCGATGGAGCCAGGAGGACCAAGCCCGGGGAGGGTCTTTCTGGGACCAATTTGATTAGATTTACTTGCTTTTCTAAATGTAATAAGGCAAAGTGCCAATAGTGACTTATCTTTGTTATCTTAGTGTTGTTTTGGGTTCGTCTGTTTTTATATTAATGAAATGAGACATTTATTGGCATCTAAGTTCTCCAAATTAACTTGTCTCTAGGCCTACCTCGGGCACAACGAGGCTCCCAAATTAGGACGCGAATTTACATTTCTGTCATATGTGTTTAAATACTGTAAATACTCTTTTCAGAACCCTTAATGACTTGGCTACCTTTTGTTTTTCTTTCTTTCTTTTGATTATTCCCATTCCCCAAAGGTTGGTTCGTGCATACTGGCATCATTAGCTTATCACACAAGATCCAGGGGCCCTCCACCTTCTCCTCCTCCTAGTCCACCAAAAGGAAAAGGAAAAGCAAAGATGGATGATTTGAACGGCACCAGAAAAGAAAACAATGCACATGTTGAACATGCAGAAGCTTCTGATGGTCGGGGCACTCAGGCGCCAAATGACGCGGTTTCACAGCTTGAACAAGGGATACTAGAACTCCAAGGTGAGCTCGAGCATGTCTGGAATTTAGCAAACCTATCTTTCACACTCAGTGTCCCAGACATCAATCATGCAAACACCCAGAACCCCGCACCACCTCAAAACACACCCAACAAGCGCCCACAGAATCCTCTCGCGCCTCACCATTACACGACCCCACCACAAAATCAAACTATCCCTCCACAGTACCAGCAAAACACCTACCATACTCCCCAAAACACCCCACCAGTCATTCCTAAACCCCATAACTCCACCAATGATCACCATTATACCCAAACTCCTTGTCACCAAAAAAACCCTATATACATGGAGACCCTACCTCACTCCACTCAACCCATATCATATGCATCGGAATCTGCTAAGAAGGGCATGCCCATTAAGAACCTAGATGAGGAGCTCAAGAAGTTGACAAGTCGAGTTCAAGGCGTCGAATGAAGCAAAGGGATAGAAGGTTTGAACTATGAAGACATATGTATATAGCCAGATGTAGAACTGCCGGAGGGTTACAAACCTCCCAAGTTCGAAATTTTTGACGGAACAGGTGATCCTAGGGTCCATCTGAGGACCTATTGTGACAAGCTTGTTGGGGTCGGAAAGGACCCGAATGAAGCTTTTCATGAGGAGCCTTATAGGGGATGCTTTATCCTGGTACATCAGCCAGGATCCTAAGAAGTGGGCCAACTGGGTGAGTATGGCGTCTGGCTTCATAGACAGATTCAGGTTTAACACAGAGAATGTGTTGTATGTCTTCAAAACCTAAAGAAGAATCCTACTGAGACTTTCCACAAGTATGCTACTCGTTGGAGGTCAGAAGCACCCAAAGTCAGGCCAACATTGGACGAGGAACAAATGAACAAGTTCTTCATCAGAGCACAGGATCCGCAGTACTATGAAAGGTTGATGGTCATTGAAAACCATAAGTTCTCTGATATCATCAAACTCGGAGAAAGGATTGAAGAGGGCATTAAAAGCGGTATGGTGACAAAATTTGAGGCATTGCAGGCCACAAATAAAGCATTGCAGTCAGGAGGTATATCGAAGAAGAAAGATGCGGGAACAGTCATGGTCGCCCAAGGACCCAAACCCCCACTTGTATATCAAACCTCCCCACTTACATACCAAGCACCTTCACCCACATATCAACCATCAACTCCCAGATATTCCCAACTAGACACTGCTTATCACACATATAATTCCCAACCATCTCACTTTCAGTCACCTCCAACTCATCCAAACTATCCAAGACCTCAACCCAACTTTGACCGCGGACCACCCAAACAATATACCGCCATTGCTGAACCCATTGACCAGTTGTATGAAAGGTTGAAGGTTGCTGGTTACGTCACACCTATCCCTGTTGTGGCCATGGAAAACTCATCCCAATGGGTCAACCCACGTAAGACGTCTTCATATCACTCTGGCATGAAAGGGCACACCATTGACGAGTGCCAAACACTGAAGGATAAGATCCAGACCTTGATTTATAATAAGGTCATTCAGGCCAAAGAAGCTACACCCAACGTCCGCAACTACCCCCTGCCAGGTCATAGGGGTGAAGGTATCAATGTGATAGAAACCGATGAGGAACGGGATCTCGAGGGATCAATTTGACTTATCAAGGAGGGTGACAATCCTAAGAAACCCGCAGTCACGCTCAACCCTATTATAGTACAGATACAGCCGCCAGTGGAGGTTGAGGTGAAGTTGAGATGTCACCCCCTGCAGCTGCACCAGTTCCATTCGAGGTGGAGGTAGCCACACTATTTACAGTGATAGTATCAACCGCACCGCCTTTTCACACCAAGGATATACCCTGGGATTATGTGGTCGAAGCTAGAAGAAGAGGGAAGACCAAAATGGAAGAATTCGGTGTTGTGCAAGGAATGACCAGAACAGGAAGAGTCTATCAACTAGAGCATTTGGGAGAGTCCAGTAAGCAGGACTCTAACACACTGCCCGTTATTGAAATAGGCCCGGATGACCTTTGGAGGAAATTACAAGCGAGGGAGTATTCAATCATCGATCATCTGAACAAAACTCCTGCTCAGATATCTATCATGTCGTTGCTACAAAATTCAGAAGCACACAGGAATGCTCTCTTAAAGGTTTTGAGTGGGGCATATGTACATAACAACATCACTAGCGGAGAAATGGCCAATATGGTGGGACAGGTGCTGGAAAGTCACAAAATCAACCTTCCACGAGGACGAGCTACCACCTGAGGGTTTGAATCATAACAGGGGTCTGCACATTACCGTGCAATGTGAGGACAATTTCATTGCCAAAGTTCTTATCGATGGGGGATCAAATCTCAATATTTTCCCGTTGACAACACTGAAGAGGTTGGGCAAAGGCATGTATGAAATACGAGAAGGGACTATGAATGTGAAGGAATTTGACGGGTCTCAGAGAGCCACCATTGGAGAGATCAATCTTTGTCTACATGTGGGGCCTACGTGGTTTGATGTCGAGTTCCATGTGCTGGACATATCTGCATCATACAATCTATTATTGGGACGACCCTGGATACATGCCTCTGGGGCTGTAGCGTCAACTTTGCATCAAGTAGCGAAGTTCGAGTGGAACCACCAATAAGTAATTATCCATGGAGACGGGAGAAACCCTATTTGTACCCGTCAAACTGTCCCGGTGGTTGAAAATAAAAGAAAGCTAGGTGGAGAGACTTATCATCATATCGAGTGGGTCAACGCGATCGACAAAGATAAGTGGTGGGATAGCAAGATAGCAAGCATGATGAACTGGAGGGGGTATGAGCCTGGCAAGGTTCTTGGTAAAAATCTTCAGGGCATCTCCAAGCCAATACAACTAAAGCGCCATGGTACCACTTTTGGACTGGGATATCAATACACCTGGCAAGAGTATCAAGACTGGTCAGTACCATGGCGTGGCCCATACTATCCACTTGAGCAGCCTATATCGCACCTGAGTCAGACTTTCCAGCAGACCGACATTATATGGGGACCAGAGGAGGAAGAAGCATTGGCCGCCTTGAGGAACCTGTTCTTAGAAGACGATGACATGGACTGCTGTGTAATTTTTGAGGAGGAGGAAGAGGAAGGCCCTACCACCCGAGCTGTGGAGAGAGGATCATTCCTCAAGAATTGGACTGTCAGACCATCCAGGGCCCGACGCGTCCCGGGGTAGCAAGGTTGAACAACATTATTTATTTTATTTTCTGGAAAAAAATTATTCCCCTTTTTGCCATTATGATTTAAATAATATTTCCAATGTTCCAAAAACATTGTTTTTGAGAAATCGCATTTGTTTGACGCTTTAAATGAATTGATATTTATTATTACCATTTTCTCTCATATCTTTATCTTACAACATTACTATTTCCTGTCTTGATGAACCGGCAACTGTGATATGTAATGAGGCAACACAACAAAAGGATAGTGATTCAGAAGAAGATGTTGTAATACCTGAGGAAATCGTCAGAGAAGTAGAGGACTTTAAGAACAAACCTAAGTCCAACCTGGACGAGACTGAAATAATCAACTTGGGAGATTTTGAGACTATCAAGGAAACCCCCATCAGCATTCACTTGTCGCCGTCAGAAAAAGAAGAGACACACAGTTCTTGAAAGATTATGAGGACATATTTGCATGGTCATACGATGATATGACCGGGTTAAGTACATCTATTGTGGCTCATAAGTTTCCCACAAACCCCATATGTCCGCTAGTGAAGCGGAAACTCAGGAAATTTAAGCCTGATATGAGTCTGAAAATCAAGGAGGAGGTTACCACGCAAATCAAGGTCAAGGTCCTCAGGGTGGTTGAATACCCAAACTGGTTAGCCAACATCGTGCTAGTTCCGAAGAAGGATGGGAAGGTCAGAGTCTGTGTCAATTATCGGGATCTCAATAGAGCCAACCCAAAGGATGATTTCCCGCTTCCAAACATACACATCTTAATCGAAAATTGTTCCAAGCATGAACTCCAGTCCTTTGAAGATTGTTTCGTTAGTTACCATCATATTTTGATGGACGAACAGGATGTTGAGAAAACGTCTTTCATTACATCCTGGGGGTGTACTGCTACAATATGATGTCGTTCGGCCTAAAGAATGCTGGGGCCACCTATATGAGGGTCATGACTACCATCATCCATGACATGATACACAAGGAGATCGAGGTATATGTGGACGACGTCATCATTAAATCCAAGAAAGCCACGGATCATATAGCTTAATGAGGAAATTCTTTAACAGATTGCGGAAGTACAACCTGAAATTAAACCCCGCAAAGTGTGCATTCGGGATTCCTGCCGGAAAGTTACTTGGGTTCATCGTCAGCCGCCAAGGGATAGAATTGGATCCGTCAAAGGTCAAAGCCATCCAGGAGATACCACCACCAAAGAGTAAGAAGGATGTAATGAGTTTTCTGGGACGACTAAACTATATCACTCGTTTCATAGCCCAGTCCACAGTTATATGTGAGCCAATTTTCAAGATGTTGATGAAAGATGTTGCAACTAGTTGGACCAAAGATTAAAGGAGTACTTATCAACACCACCAGTCTTGGTCCCTCCAAACCCAGGTAGACCACTGCTACTCTACCTTGCAGTGCTAGATGGAGCTTTCGGCTGCGTTCTGGGGAAGCACAACGAGATAGAGAGAAAAGAACATGCTATCTATTACCTGAGTAAGAAGTTTACTCCATATGAAGCGAGGTACTCTCTGCTCGAGCGTACCTATTGCGCTCTAACCTGGATAGCTCAGAAGCTGAGGCATTATTTTTGTGCTTATACAACATATCTCATATCAAGGATGGATCCCTTGAAGTATATCTTTCAGAAGCGCATGCCCACTGGCAAGCTAGCTAAGTGGCAAATCCTGTTGAGTGAGTTCGACATTGTTTATGTGACTTAGAAAGCAGTCAAGGGACAAGTACTGGCAGATCATCTTGCTGAGAACCCTGTGGAAGGAGAACACAAACCACTAAAAATGTATTTTCCCAATGAAGAGGTACTATTCATAGGAGAAGACATCGCTAAGTCCTACAACGGATGGAGAATGTTCTTTGACGGAGCGGCAAATTTCAAAGGAGTCGGCATTGGAGTTGTCTTGGTATCGGAAACTGGACAACATTATCCGGTATCTGCAAAACTCAGATTTCCATGCACCAACAACATGGCGGAGTATGAATCTTGCATACTAGTACTCAACATGGTTATTGACATGAATATTCAGGAGTTGTTGGTAATCGGTGATTCAGATTTGCTTGTGCACCAGGTACAAGGGGAATGGGCCACCAAGAATTTCAAGATATTGTCATATCTGCACCATGTGCAGGAATTGAAGAAAAGGTTCACGAAGATAGAGTTTCGGCATGTCCCCAGGGTTTAGAATGAGTTCGCCGATGCATTGGCTACTTTGTCATCAATGATACAGCATCAAGACAAGAACTTCATTGATCCTCTCCCACTAAGGATCCATATTCAGCCAGCATATTGTGCTCATGTTGAAGAAGAAATGGACGGGAAGCCTTGGTTCCAAGACATCAAAGAGTATCTGACAAAAGGAGAATACCCGGAGCATGCAAACCATACTCAGAAACGCACGCTTCGGAGATTGTCCAACAACTTCTTCCACAACGGAGTAACCCTATATAGAAGAACTCCTGATTTGGGACTATTGAGGTGCGTCGATGCAAAGGAAGCTTCTAAACTGCTTGAGGAGATACATGTCGGAACCTGCGGCCCGCATATGAATGGTTTTGTCTTGGCCAAGATGATACTTAGGGCTGGCTATTTTTGGGTAACCATGGAAACGGATTACATCCAGTATGTCCGAAAATGCTACCAATGTCAAGTACATGCAGATATGATAAAAGTGCCGCCAAATAAGCTCAATGCAACAAGTTCACCTTGGCCATTCATCTCCTGGGGAATGGATGTCATTGGTCCGATCGAGCCCACCACCTCAAATGGGTATCGGTTCATCTTGGTAGCTATCGATTACTTCACCAAATGGGTCGAAGTAGCGTCTTACAAAGCAGTAACTAAGAAGGTCATGGCAGATTTTGTCCGCGACCAGATTGTTTGTCGGTTCGAAGTTCCTGAGTCTATCATTACCGACAATGCCGCCAATCTATCATTTGCCTTAGTGGGATACCGTACCACATTCCCCACATCAACCGGGGCAACACCCTATTTTCTGATCTATGGTACTGAAGTTGTTATTCCTACCGAATTGGAGATTCCTTCTTTGAGAATCATACAAGAAGCTGAGCTCAGCGACGCAGAATGGATAAAGAGTCATTATGAGCAGTTGTCCCTCATAGACGGAAAAAGGATGAATGCGGTATGTCACAGGAAACTTTATCAGAACAGGATGTCCAGAGTCTTTAACAAAAGAGTCAAGCCGAGACAATTCACACTAGGGCAGCTGGTGTTGAAGAAGATCTTTCCACATCAAGAGGAAGCCAAAGATAAATTCTCTCCCAATTGGCAAGGTCCTTACATGGTTCATAGAGTATTGATAGGAGGATCCCTCATACTTGCAGAAATGGACGGAGAAGTCTGGACAAAACCAATCAACTCAGATGCAGTCAAGCGATACTATGTGTAACTGTTTATTTTTTCTGCAAATGATGTAAATTGAACTACGCTCAACCTGATTCCTGTTTAAGAGGGGATACGTAGGCAGCCCAGTGGGTTCAGTCACAATTCAATAAAATTTCTATCTTCCCCACAATCAAAAACTGGGGCAGAATTTTGAGGAGGACCCTCAAAATTCCGAAGTAAGTTCAGCTGATCTAAGCATATACAACAGTCATAAATGTTTGTCCAGCTAACTGGGGCAGAATTTTGAGGAGGACCCTCAAATTTCTATAGCAAGAGAAGTCGCAATGTCTCGTATCGTGTCAAAGTCACTGGTTCATCTAACCAATTTCTAAAAAATATATATTTACTATGACTTTGAAAACTATGCATGCTTGCTTTTGAAATAACTCTGTTTATCAAACGCTACCCCCCCCCCCCCCCCCCCCCCCACGGTTTGAACAAGGTCTTCAGACCAAGCAAAGCAAGTCAAGCAAGCCGACAGAGGCATGAACCGACCTCCCCCTTACAAAACTTATGATTTTTCTTTGAATGCAGGAACAAGGAATATACATACCTCGAAATCACAACCTTCATAACAACAACGATACTGAATCCACTTCCAGCTAAGAAATACTCTGCTATCATCTTCTATTTTTTCTATTTGCATGGGACTAAGCCCTGTCCCAAATCTTGCATGAGGCTAAGAACTGCCTTCTATTTGCGTGAGACTAAGCTCTGTCTCAATCTTGCATGAGGCTAAGCCCTGCCTCTCTATCTACATAAGGCTAAGTACTGCCTTCTATTTGCATGAGACTAAGCTCTGTCTCAATCTTGCATGAGGCTAAGCACTTCCCCTTTATCTGCATAAGGCTAAGAACTTCCTTCTATTTGCATGATGTAAGCTCTGTCTCAATCTTGCATGAGGCTAAGATCTGCCTCTCTATATGCATAAGGCTAAGCTCTGCCTTCAATTTGCATGGGACTAAGCCCTATCCCGGATTTTTGCATGAGGCTAAGCCCTGCCTCTCTATCTGCATAAGTCCAAGCTCCGCCTTCAACTTGCATGGTACTAAGCCCTGCCTCTCTATCTGCATATTCTATTTGCATGATACTACGCTCTGTCTCAATCTTGCATGAGGCTACGACCTGCCTCTCTATCTGCATAAGGCTGAGCATTGCCTTTTATTTGCATGAGACTAAGCTTTGTATCAATCTTTCATGAGGCTAAACCCTGCCTCTCTATCTGCATAAGGCTAAACTCTACCTTCAATTTGCATGGGACTAAGACCTGTCCCGAATCTCTGCATGAGACTAAGCTTTGTCTCGACCTTGCATGAGGCTAAGCCCTGCCTCTATATTGGCATAAGGCTAAACATTGCCTTCTATTTGCATGGGACTAAGCCCTGTCCCAAATCTTGCACGAGACTAAGCATTGTCTCCCCTGCACTATCTACTTTATCTTCTTTCGGGCTAAGCTTTGCCCTCAACTTCATACAAGACTAAGACTTTTCTTGTTGCTCCTAACCTCATAGTGTTGCATCTCATGGGTTGAAATATCGCCTACTTGTCTGAAGGCGTCATAGTCTAAAGGAATCATCCTCATAGCCGGAAGACACCATGTCATGGCCTGAGGATCTCTCAAACTTGCATATCATTATTCAAAGGCGTCATAGTTCGGAGGCACCATTTTCATGGCCCGAGAACATCATCTCATGGACTGTGAATCCCTCACTGAACAATTCATGGTCCAGGACATCATGGTCTAAGGACGTCATTTTCAACCGTCCTAAGACGATTTTCATGGTCCGAAGGGAATTTGCATCATGTTTAAATTTACGCACAGATATATGCTTGTAGTATGTCTCTTACTTGCAGGTTATCCGATGAGCAACCGCTACCCCAACATGAGCAATCCTGCTCTAATTCCTTCATACTATCTCAACTTGATCGCAACCATCTCACCGAACCCAAAATATTGCGTCCGTTCTTGTGGTAACTTTGTCAGTATATTCCGCTCGATGAATCCAGAACTACACACGGCCTGATTCCTGTAAAACCAGTGATATGTAGGCAACTCAGAAACCAGAGTGCGGCCTAAATCTCTCAAACCATCTCGCTCGGTCAAAATTGGCCATCATATCTTTACCCGACAACTCTTCCATCCTTCCCGGGTAAAGAGGGGCAGTTGTTGATACCCAATTTTTCCCTATAATATTTTCAAAATGCATATATGCCTTCAATACAATGCATTAACATTTTTCTGCATTTTTTAAGGATTTTTAATTGATTTATCCCAGTATTTTTATTATATAAATAATCATTAATTACACTACAAATAATTTTATAACAATTTTATGACTTAGTTTTACTGTTTATATTTATATTGAGCCTAATTATTTCACAAATAGCCACATTTATATTTTTGGGCTACAATTGCAATAACTTTGCAATTATAGCCCATGTATGCATTATTACATTATTTTAAAATATTTTTATGCATAAAAATCCTTTTATTTTTTTACAATTTGTTAATTATTTTTACAAATTATTTATTAATTGATTGGGTATTTAACAAATAACCATTTTAATTCCTTTAATTTTTCGGACCTAGCCCACTATATACCAACCCAAGCCCCTTAATACCAGCCCAAATCCCTTAATACACCAGCCCAATTCACCCCTAAGCCCAATCTGCCTACCTGGCCCAATAAACCCCTCTCCAATCGTGGTCGTTGATCTTTTAGATCAACGGTCCACGATAATACTTGCCTTTTTAATTCCTAACCCCCTCATTCCTTTTCACTTCGTCGTCATCGTCTCCCCGAATCTCTCCATTCTCTCTCGACCCCCCCCCCCCCCCCCAACCCTAATCGCCGTCACCGGCGAAGAGCTTCTGTCTATGGAGATTCTGAGTATTCTCCGACCATTACTAGCCTCCCACACCCCCTGGTTGTTGAATGCATGGGTTCTTAGAAGAATCTCAGGGAGATTCGACTTGTACACACGAACAATAGTTCAAACACACACACACACACAAAAATTGTACTCTCATCTCTCAGCTACTTGTGTTCATTGCTTGTCTAGCCGGCTAAAAGCCAAGGCTAGACTGTTGAATCCTGCATACCTTTCATCTCCTATTTTCTTCCTTAACTGGTATGTTTCTATTCTTAATGTTATTTATTATGCTATGAAGCTTGGATCTATGTACTTTTTATCTGTTGCTTTATTTCTGATTGAACCCATGTCCCTTCTGTGTTAGGCTAATTACTTATGCAGTTAACTTTGTCTCTTTCCTGTTTATCACCTTAATCAGCATGTTTACTTTCTGTTTAAGTTTTAATCTTTCATGTTTATTGTTCTAACCAAGAAACTTACTTATGTGTTTAAGTTTCAACATTCCCTGTATATTGCTTTAAGCCAGCATGTTTACTTTTGATGTCTAAGACTCTCACTTTTCCATTAACCTCAATTGGTGTGATCAATTATGTCCTCTCTATGAACTAATTAGCATGACTACTTTTATAACTTCTATGTTTCCCTGTCCATTGCTTTGAGTCAGTATGCTTACCTCTATAGTTATGTATGATTGTTAAACTTGAGTGATTCCTGTCTAGACCATATATCAGAATGTACTAGTAAATTGTTATCTACCCCATGCCTGCTCTATGCTCATGACTAGCATGCTTCCCTAACACCCTATTTCTATGTGCTCCTGATTCAGGATTCTTGTGTTCCCAACCCCTGCTCCTTTTTGGGTAATTGTTTGTTCTCAGCATGCTATATGCTCACCTAAGGTTGAGTAATGAACTAGGTTGAATATGAGCAATATGAGGCTTTGTATGAAACCTTATGACTGTGTTTCCTACTTGTTGTTGTTTCCTGAACCTTTTCTAGAATATTTCTAAACTGTTTTCACTTCTAAACCGTTTTCACTCCCAAACTATTTTCACTTCTAAATTGGCTTCACTTCTGATCTGTTTTCTTCAAATTATTCCTACTCTTTCAAGCACTCTCACTCCTACTCTTAGAATACTTAGGATTCTGCCTCTCCAGTGTGTGTTCCTAGGAATCCATGAGATTCCTCCGAACTCTGGCACACTGGAGTTGGCCCTTCCACACTGCACAAAAACAACTTCTCTTAAAAAAGGTCTTGGTGTGAGCATTTCCTGGGGTCCCTGAGGCCCTTGGGAACTTTGACGCACCGGGATACTCTCTTGGGCACTATGAGATATGGTATTTTGGACTTGGTTGAAGGCCTGGTTTTCCAGGTTTACTTTGGGCCTACTCAGGCTCCCTATAGTATAGTATTATTCATTCTGTAATTCATTTATCGATTGGTCTGTAATAATAATTCTTGTAAACAGATATTGGGGATATTAGTAAAATGGGATGGGCTTTTCTATATATTTTTGTGGGGAGATCGGGTAGAAACCATGTTCTTAGGACCATTATGATTAGAAATCATGCTCTTAGGATTGTTGCGAGTATATGCATGAGAAAATCATGCTTATAGGACTATTTTATGCATTAGAAAACGTGCTTATAGGTGCATCATATCATGTGTTCTAAATTTCTGCTTTCTAAATTCTGCATACTCATGCCTAGAAATCTTGTTACTAGATTGCTATTAATTCTGCCTAATAATCATGTTCATCCTCCTATGTGCATTAGAAATCCTTCTTTAGGACTTTTATTACATTCATACTATGGATGCATCTAGATCGTATGAAATCAGTTTATTCAATAGTAATTGCGTCTATAAGAATAAGTTTAAATGCAGTCCCAACACCTAGACAACATGTTTACAAAGATAAGTATTTAAAAATAGTTCTGTAACACTTGTGATCATGTTCCAGCACCTAGACAGCATGCCTATAGGACATAATGAATCTAAACTACCTGTTTAAAATTGCTTGTTAGTATTAAGACTCTGATTAACAATTAGATATTCTGTTTATAAGACATCTCAAGATTCACGCCTAGGCAAGCCTGTAGGATAATTAAACTCTTGCAAAAGCGTTAAACTGTGCTTTGTTTAAATACTTGTGAACTGCCTAGATTCAGCAAGCCCTAAAATCAGTAGGCAAATTGATTAGGTCTCCCCTGCCTCGCTTTAATACAATGCTGCATATAGTCTGTTTCCATGCTCACTTAGATATCCTGCTTTAGGACTTTTAAAATATCTGAAATCCTGTTGTTTGAGACGTGCTATTGTCTGCTTATTTGAGGAGGTAAAAGTGAGCCTTTAATTGTTCCTTTATGTGAATGTCCTAATTGTTTTTGCTTGTCGCTTAGACTTTCTTCTTTTTTTAAGCACCTTAGGAGAGTCTAGAACGACCTTAATTAGAGGTCCTAAACACCTCCAGGGCCATAAGAAAGGGACGGGTAATGCACGCATAGAGTACGTTTAATAAGAATCGCTTATATAACCACTAGGGGGAGGGTAATTGGGTAGTAAAGGATATGATGACTTGTGCGCTAATGTCATGTGTAACCCCTCTAATTGAGAAAGATTTACCGCACAGATGTGATCCTGTAGGCTAATAAACCTAGGACCTCCTTTATTCTTGTTTTAATAATACCTATGTGTTTAAACTTCTTTGCTTTCTTAATAAGTAATTCATAAAATGAGTTTGGCCGGGACCCACCATTGTGGACCTCGAGGGGTGCCTAACACCTTCCCCTCAAGGTAATTTCAAGCCCTTACCCAATCTTTGGTAATGCAAACCGGTTGAGTTATTTGCATCAAGTTCCCTAACACACCTTAAATCTGTTAGGTGGAGACTCTTCAATTTCCGCACCCCTTTCCCAAAAGGAAATGAGTTGTTCCAAAGCATGTCGAAACCCGGACTCCGCGAGGAAAAAAGGGGTGTGACAGGAGATATCTCTTATTTTACCATATTTCGTTTATCTCCTACATGTGAACCTCATGTGCCTTTTCCACTGATTGTGTTTATGTCTGCCAGTGATGGACCTGGTTTATTTCTGAGTTCCTTTGTCAATCTTCAAAACTATTCAATTTCTTGGGCCAACAAATTCCCATTTTTTGATGATGACAAACTTTTTGCGTCTATAAGCTTATGCATGTATCCAACTTAATCCAACATTGACATGTATTAGAGTATTAAGCATTTATCACAAAGAACCAGGGATATTAGGTTATAAATATCACATGTTCAGAGTAGCACATAACCATTCTTCCCCCATTTTGGCATCATCGAAAAGTTGCAAAAATTATGTGAGTCCTAGACATTTAAGAATTACTCATGGCCACTTGGGCAACTGCAAGTGAAATCACGGATTAATCATCAGTAATTAACTAATAATTCAAACTATCAACGAAATAGAAACACTAAATAAGAGCAAAAGTAGCAGATTTCATTGATAGAAAGTACAGTTCATCCACAATCCACAAAATAAAATAAAAACAGTTAAAAAACATGAGCAAAAACAAGAAAAAGTCTTGAGTCTGGGTCACTGATGTTCTAGGCAGGCTAGGCAACTAAGGCTTGGAAGGGCTAGAGGTTTGGGTTTTGGCTTGGAGAAGAGATAGCATATCTCGAATAATTCCGTCATTCTTCTCCCTTTCCTTAGCAAGCTCAGTTTTGAGAGCATCCCTCTCATATTCAACCTCTGCCAAACGGTTCTTCAGCCTTGCTATTTATGCATCCTTCGATCCACTCTCTTGCACTATAGCCCTCACTTTGCTATTTACATGTGTCCTCTTCAATGAACCAGGTTCATTTGGGATGACATTTACCTCATAATCACAAGTCAAAAGAGTATTTATCCCAAAATGATCCTTGTTTGTGGCCATCTCCGCCTTCTTTAAAGGAACCTTGTAATGAGCAAGTACAGAAGTAAGAATGAAACCATATGGAATGACGTGGGCTTTAGAGCCATTTACAACTCTGTCCAATAGCTGAATGATGAACCAAGTCCAGTTTATCTTCCTCCCACTGTCCAGGAACTACATCAGAACTAAATCCATGTAATTAGAAATGTGTCTCCTTTCCTGTCGTGGCAACACATATTTGTTGATAAATTCAAATATCACCTTGTGTGGGGCTTCATCTCACTCTTATAGACTGCCTTGGGTTCAACCTCTTCCTCATTGTCGCAGAACTTCCTTGTAATCACTAGGGCAGTTGGAAGAGCATCTAAACTTGGCCATTTTTGCCTAGTGTAATCATCGTAGCCTTCAGAGGGAATGCCGAGGATTTCACCCAATTCCTTGGCATCAAAAGAAATTTGGACCCCCTTTACCCGGCTAGAGACTCTGCCATCCTTGATCTCAGCGTTTTCCATAAATTACACTATTTCATTTCTGGCCAATCTCCCATCCAACTGAAGGACCATGTCCTTCCAGCCCTACCTCTCCAGCTTCTCCAACAACAAGATCATGCCTGCTTCTTCCAAGTTTTTCAACAGCCTCTCCTTCAAAATCGTACGCTTTCCAAACTTTGTCAATTTATCCTTCTTACCATTAGACTCAACTGCCTCTTCATCACTCCAATCATCTTCTTCAACAATTATCACTTTCTTGGGTTTCACTGCAGACCTGGTTCGCTTGGCCAAGGTCGAGGGTTCAGCAGATTTAGACATAGATGCAGACTTCTTTGAGGAAGTCTTGGGTTTCTTTGGTTTTGGGGTCTGAACCTCTGCCTCTGCCACCTTTTCACCTTGATGGACCAGGTCTATCTCATCAATCTCAATAGCCTCTACAGGCTCAACAATCTTTTCTTTCCCTTTCTCAATTATTTTCCTTTTACTCTCCTCCAAGGCTCTTTGCAGCTCCTCCTCACTCTGCCTTAGCGTGCTTCTTGTGGTTCTCCCTCTTGGAAGAGGAAATTCAAAACTTGCAGAAGGAGCATCTTTTCGTTTCATACTTGCTCTAACTATCCCAGAAGTTTGAGCCTTGGGAATTCTTTTCTTCTTTGGATTATAACTATCACCCAACTTTTTCAGTAGATCCGGCAGGGTTTCCTTAGTAGATGAACCAGGTTCATCTGTATTCTTTCCCATATTCACCAACCTTTCACCCGCTTCTCCTGATTCACTTCCCCCTTACTTCTAGACTTCTTCTTCTACAATTTCTGGCTCAGTTCCACAAATCTCCATTCTAGCAGATTCGTGCCATGTTACCCTCTCTTCTCTCCTTACTCCCTCTCTCTCTTTTTCTTTTTTAGTTTTATTCTTACCACCTCTCCTTCTTGTCTCCGACAACTCCACATCTATCACAGACCCAATCAAGACAAACCTAGTTTCTAAGTTCTCAACAGTTCCAGAATCAGCCTCAGAAGTCATTTTTGGTACAGAGATACCTGTTCAGAATCAGAGGATCCTATTGCTTCCCCCTCAGTCGTTGACTTAAAGGAATCGCTCCAATTTTCTGATTCTTGAGCCTGGCTTGCTTGAAGTTTGGCGTTCAATTTTCTCGCTAATGAACCTATGGCCAGTGTCTTTCTAGCAAGCATCTTAACCCTCCTTTTTCTGGGTTCAGGATTAGGACTAGGTTGAGGAATGGTAGGCCTAGGTTGAGGAATTTCGGAACTTTGTTATGGAGGGGTAGAACTGTATTGAGGGGTTGAGGAAGAAATCGATGATGGAGTAGTGGGTGGAGGAGTATCGGGATTGTTCCAGGTATTATACATTTTAGATTCTGGTTGAAGATGGAAGGAAGAATCTGGATTGAAATTGAAGGCAAAGAGAGATGGAAGGGTTTCGACGGTTGTTGAGTTGATGAGGGGTTTTCAGAAGTGATGATGAGGGATTTTAAAGGGAAAGTGTAATTAATACATAACACCATATTTTTGGGTGAAATAGAATCCTAATCACTTCTGCATTTGGTCAGTTAGGAATGACGGTTACAGCTCCCTTAGGATCTAGGTGTTTTAATACGGTGGGGATTCTTAGTGTAGACGGAACCGGTTCAAAATGCTAAAGGATAGACTTTGAAAAGATGCTGAGTTTGGGTAGAGTTCTGCTCATGATTTAATTATTAATATTTCAAGATGTATAGAGTGTAGAACACATACCTCATCTTTCAGATGAACCAGCACTGATGAACCGGGATCATCATTTATGAATCCTCTTGATCAAGCCTCAAGTTTCAACAATAGAGAAAATATCATTAGTAACCAGTGAGTCATATCAAAACATGGCAAAAGAGTATGTTATTTACAGCATGAGACTTAGTAACAGTTAATCTGATTATTTACACAAGTTTCAGATTTTCTAGCCAATTTGTTTTTCATTTTTTTTCATGTACGCATTGGTTCAATTAGGTGATCTTAATCATCCCTAACTCTAACATGTTCCTTTCAAAATGCTCTCAACTCAGTGATTTTGTAAAGATGTAAGCAATTTGTTTATCAGTAGCACAAAATTCAATAGAGATCAATCATTTCTCACAGTTGTCCCTTAAAAATGATGTCTAACATCTACGCGCTTTGTTCTTTTATGATGAACAGGATTTTTTGTCATACTGATAGCACTAGTGTTATCACAAAAGATAGGGATACATCCAATATCGATTCCAAAATCTATCAATTGTTGTTTAATCCACAATAGTTGAGCACAACATGAGGCTGCAGCCACATACTCAACCTCAGCAGTAGATAGAGCCATAGAATTTTGCTTTTTAGTGGCCCAAGACACGAGGCATGAGCCCGGAAAATGTGTCATACCTGATGTGGTCTTTCCATCAACTAGAAAACATGCATAGTCAGCATCAGCATATCCCACAAGATTAAAGTTACTACCTTTTGGATACCAAAGACAAAGATCAGTGGTGCCTTTTAGGTATCAAGATTCTCTTTACAGCAGTTAAATGGGATTCCTTTGGATTAGCCTGAAATTTTGCACAACGTCCTACACTGAAAATAATGTCAGGTCTACTAGAAGTGAGATACAATAATGAACCAATCATTCCCCTATACAACTTTTGATCAACAGATGAACCAGGTTCATCTACATCCAGTATTGTGGCTATTGCAATAGGAGTGTCAATTTCTTTGAAACCTTCCATTTTAAACCTTTTAAGAAACTCTATTACATACTTTTGCTTATGGATCATAATTTCATTTGAATTTAGTTTAATTTGTAAGACTAAAAAGAAATTAATCTCACCCATCATGCTCATTTCAAATTCACTCCCCATTAGTTTAGAAAATTCTTTACTTAGCTTATCAGTAGTTGCTCCAAAGATTATGTCATCTACATATATCTGAACTACCAAGAGATCTTTACCTTTTTCTTTCAATAATAAAGTACTATCAATGTTACCTCTCTTGTAGTCATGCCCAAGCAAGAATTTTGATAATCTTTCATACCATGCTCTGGGAGCTTGCTTGAGTCCATACAGTGCTTTGTCAAGTTTGTACACATGATCAGGATTCTCCTTGTTCTAAAACCCCGGAGGTTGTTTGACAAACACTTCTTCCTTTAGATAGCCATTTAGGAAGGCACTCTTGACATCCATCTGGTGAAGGATGAATTCCATGTAAGCAGCAAAGGCTATGAGGAGTCTTATTGCTTCCAATCTTGTCACTGGAGCAAAAGTCTCATCATAGTCTATGACTTCCTCCTGACTATATCCTTGAACCACCAATCTTGCCTTGTTCCTTGTAACTGTTCCATCTTAATCAAGTTTGTTTCTAAAGACCCACTTTGTTCCAATTACTGATCTATCCAAGGGTCTTGGTACCAGATGCCAAACTTGACTCCTTTTGAATTGGTTGAGTTCATCTTGCATTGCATTTATCCAGTCAGCATCCTGCAAAGCCTCAACAATATTTTTAGGTTCGATAAGCGATAAAAACAACAACAACAAACCTAGTATGATCCCAACAGGTGGTGTATGGGGAGGGTAGTCTGTACGTAGACCTTACCCCTACCTAATGCAGGTAGAGAGGTTGTTTCCAATAGATCATCGGCTCAGGAAGGGCAAGAAAAAGAAAAGGAAAGCATGAAAGGAAAAAAACAAAAACAAAAGAGAAAAGAAAAAGGGAGAGATAAAGGATAAATAGTACCAAATAATAACAACGGGAATACTATACCTGAGATGAACAAAACCACATAACATGATAAAAATTTAAGAATATGAGGGGACATGCATGCTACTAAGACTATCAGTGAACAACTAAAAACTACCCACTAACCTTCTACCGTAATCATTGACCTCCACACCCTCCTATCAAGGGTCATATCCTCAGCTGAATCAGCTCAATGTCCTGTCTAATCACCTCTCCCCAGTAATTCTTAGGCCTACCTCGATATCTTCTAAAACTCTCCATGGCCAACCTCTCACACCTCCTGACATGAGCATCAATGCTTCTTCTCTTAACATGTCTGAACCATCTCAGCCTCGACTCCCGCATCTTTTCCTCTATGGAGGCTACTCCCACTCTATCCTGGATAGTTTCATTCTTAATCCTATCTCTCCTGGTATACCCGCACATCCATCTCAACATTCTCATCTCTGCTACTTTCATTTTCTACACGTGGGAGTTCTTGACTGGCCCACACTCATCTCCATATAGCATAACCGGTTGAACCACCATTCGATAAAACTTACACTTAAGTCTTAGAGACACATTCTTATCACATAAAACACTGGAGGCGAGCCTCCACTTCATCCATCCCGCTCCGATGTGATGTGCGGCATCTTCGTCAATCTCTATGTTACCTTGGATAATAGACTCGAGATACTTAAAACTCTCTCTCTTGGGGATAACTTGAGCATCAAGCTTAACCTCTACGTCGGCATCATAGTCCCCGTGAGTGAATTTGCACTCCAAGTATTCGGTCTTGGTTCTACTCAGTTTGAAACCTTTAGACTCCAAGGTCTGTCTCTAAACTTCCAACCTCACGTTAACTCCGCTTCGCGTCTCGTCAATCAACAATATACCATCGGCAAATATCATGCACCAAGGCACCCCCCCCCCCTGGATGTTCCGTGACAATACATCCATCACCAAGGCAAATAAAAATGGGCTAAGAGACGATCCCTGGTGCAACCCCATCTCCATAGGGGAATGTTCTGATTCACCACCCACATCATCATACATATCCTTAATCACTCTAATGTACTCTATCGGAATGCTGCTAACCTCCAAACACCTCCACAGGACCTCCCTCGGGACTTTATCGTACGCCTTCTCAAGGTCAATAAACACCATATGCAAATCTTTCTTCCTTTCCCTTTACTGATCCACTAATATCCTTACCTGATGAATCGTTTCCGTAGTCAAACGCCATGGCATGAATCCAAACTGATTCTCGAAAATAGACACGCACCTCCTCACCCTGGCCTCCACCACCCTCTCCCAAACTTTCATAGTGTGACTCAACAACTTGATACCCTTATAATTGTTGTAATCTTGGATATCACCCTTTTTCTTATAAAGTGGAACCATCGTACTCCACCTCCATTATTCGGGCGTCTTCTTCGTCTTAAAAATAACATTAAACAGCCCAGTGAGCCACTCTAAACCTGCCCACCCTGCGCTCTTAACAAAGCATCAAAAGCACAAAGATTCTTTAAAGAAGATATGGTTTTGATTCCAGAGGTTAGATCGGTGATAATGTTCTCAATAGAGTGAGAACTTTGATATCTTTAAGGTTTCACAACCAACTGGTTACTCCTTGATATTCCTTCAATGCTTTGTTGATGTGGAATAGGTTCAGGCACAGGTTCCAACGAGGTTGGGAATTATTTTGTTCTGTTCCCCCTGTCATGTTGCCCGGAATGGATGAACCTGTTCCATCACCTTTTCCTTCTTCCAGTGTTGCTCGAGTCTGGGCTGTGGTTTCATTTGAGTTTCTGACTAGCCCAATTTCTTCATCATCTTGTTCCTGTCTCTCAGAAAGAATGTTAGTTTCATCAAAAACCACGTGTACACTTTCTTCAACACACATAGTTCTTTTTTATAAACTTTATAAGCTTTATTATGCGAAGAATATCTCAAGAATACTCCCTCATCACTTCTGGGATCGAACTTACCTAGGGAGTGTTTACCATTGTTGTGCACAAAGCATTTGCAACCAAAATCCCTAAGGTGGGATATATTAGGATTTATTACTTTAAGTAAATCATAGGGATTCTTCTCTACAAGAGGTCTGGTCATGCACTTATTTATGATATAGCATGCAGTATTAATGGCTTCTGCCCAGAAGCTATGGGGTAGTCTGCTAGAAAGAAGCATAATCCTAGACATATATTCAAGTGTCATATTCTTTATTTCAACTACTCCATTTTGTTGTGGAGTTCTAGGAGCAGAAAAATTATGATCTATGCCGTTCTCATCACAAAATTCAGCAAATTTAGCATTTTCAAATTTAGTGCCATGATCAGACCTAATTGATGCAAGTTGATTTCCTAATTGTTTCTGAATTTTTCTAACAAAAGAAGTGAAGATATCAAATGCCTCATCTTTAGATGTTACAAATAATGTCCATGTAAACCTAGAATAATCATCAACCAGCACCATCACATAACTCTTACCACCTCTGCTTAATATTCTCATTGGACCACAGAGATCCATATAAACGAGTTCCATCGTTCTGGTCGTACTTACCACTTTCTTGCTTTTAAAAGAGGATCGTACCTGCTTTCCCCTTGTACAAGCCTCACAAACCTTGTCTTCATTGAAATTAATGTTAGGCAGTCCTATCACTAAGTCCTTTGAGACTAATTTGTTGAGTTGACTTAGACTAGCATGTCCAAGTCTCTTGTGCCAAAGGAGGGGATCATTGTCAAGCACACTTAAGCATGTTAGTTCATTCTCTGAAAGTGTGGACATATCTATGATGTATATATTATTCACTCTTTTTCCCTACAAAATAATCTTGTCACTGATAAGATTTATTACGAAATATTTTGTAGAGGTGAATGCTACCAAGTTACCTCTGTCACACAGTTGAGACACACTGATTAGGCTATTTCAAGACGTCTATCAAGTATACATTCTCAATGGAATGAGTGTCATCCTTACCTACCTTACCAACCCTAATGATTCACCTTTCTTTTCATTTCCAAAGGAGACATTTCCTCCTTTGAGGTCCTCAAGTGAAAGGAATTGGTCCTTGTTCCCAGTTATGTGCTTTGAGCAGCCACTATCCATGTACCATATTTGGTTGCTCCCCTTCACTTGAACCTACAAAAGGAAATCAGGGGTTAGTCTTAGGAACCCAAACTAGTTTGGGTCCCTTTCTATAAGCAAAAGCATGAATTAAATTTTTCTTAGCCCAATTTGGTAACCAATTTTTCCCTTGAACAAGACTTTTGTTCTTTTGACTGGCCTTTTCTTTTGCATTACATTCACTTTTGTAATGACTACTCTTACCACAATCGGTACAAATTTTATTCTCAGGGAAAGTGAGGTACTTGCTTTTGGGATCCCATTTAGGCAGTTGATTCCCAAATCCAAGTCCTCTCATATTGCTACTATGATGTTCTTGTAGCAATGTCAAAGCATCGGAGGATCTGTTCCATTTACATGTTTTGTCTAGTTCATGATTGACCTTACCTAGTTCCTTCTTCAACACTCTAATTTGTTCATCCTTTCTATACAACTCATTTTTTAGTTTACCTACATTTTCCTCTAAGGTGAGTTGAGAGTTGTTAGTTGTCTTCTTACTGGTTCCTAGTTTCAATTTAAGATTATCAGATTTTAACTCTAGGACATTTGTTTCAAATGTATGAACCTGGTTCTACAGAGCACTGTTTTCACTCACAGTCTCACTGACTCTGGGTTCTAGGTTCTTACATTTTGCTTTTAAAATTACACAATCCTTAGACAGTTGTTCCTTTTCCTTATTTATTACCTTAGATTCAAATAAAATATAGCAATAATTCAGAGAGGGGATAAAATTCTTACTTGAGATTCCTCATCTGATTCGCCAATTGTCATAAGTGCTTGTGCATCTCTATCATCATGAGATTCCTCATCTGAACTTTCTCCCCAAGCAGAAACCATAGCCTTTGTTGATCATTTGTTCTTCTTGGGATGAACCTGTTCCTTCTTCCGGTTCCTTCGTTCATATCTTTCCTTCTTCCATTCAACTTCCCATTGAGGGTGGTTCTTGATGTGATGATCAGTCTTCCCACACTTGTAGCAGCCCTCGTTGGTTGTTTTTTCCGGTATCCTTGTCTTGTTGTAATTTCCACCTCTTGAGGAACCTTTTTCTCTCATAAGATTTTTCTTGAAATCCTTGGTGATCATAGCCATTTCATCTTCCTCCAGATCAACTCCTTCAGTGATTCTGAGCGCCAGACTCCTTTCCTTCTTGGGCGCATCCATCTTCATGGTCTTCCTTCTAAATTCATAGGCAGTGAGATTTTCAATCAGACCACCTAGCTTAAGAGTTTCAATGTTCTTAGATTCCTAAATAGTAGTGATCTTGCTTTCCCAAGAAACTGACAGAACCCTTGTCAGAATATTTTCAACTTTATCTTCATCAAGTAGAGTCCTTCCAAGAGATTTTAGTTCATTAGTTAGTGTGGTGAACCTTGTGTACATCTCTTGAATAGTCTATCCTTCCTCCATAGAAAAATTCTCTTACTGAGAATATAGTATAGTACCTCTGGACCTCTTCACTTGAGCAGTTCCTTCGTGAGCCACTTGCAAAGTGTCCCAAATTTCTTTACCAGTGGTACAACTTTGAATTCTGTTGTACTCGTCTGGACCAACTCCACACACAAACCACTTCTTGGCCTTAGCATTCTTCTCCCACTTTCTCAAATCCTCAGCAGTGCAGTCAGCTCTTTTCTTTGGCCCATTTACTCCTTCAGTATTCTTCTTCATGGCGGCCAAAGGACCATCAGTAACAATATCCTATAGCTCGTAGTCTTCACCAATTATATGGTCTCTCATCTTGTTCTTCCACCAGGAGTAGTACTGGTCATTGAAGAGTTGAGGCCTAGCAGTTGATTGTCCTCCCCAGTTCCCAGATAGTGCACTCATCTTGATCTTCTCCTAAGGTGTTAGCCTCTTCAAGGATAACCTGCTCTGATACCAATTGATGTTCTATACGTCAATACCACACAAGAGGGGGTGATTTGTGTGGTGTCCGATTTTTGCGTGCACTTGTTATAGAAGGACCAGGTTCTATGTGTTCCAACTCCTACTGTTTGCGGAATAATAAATACAGAAAATAAAGAACACGGAGATTTTTACGTGAAAAACACCTGGCTCAAAAGGTGAAAAAACCACGACCTACTTCCTAATAGGATTTTCCCAAAACTCTTTACAAAATCAGTGAGCCAAACAGCATTTACAAAACTCTTTGTAAACGTAAGGATTACCTCTAATCCCGTTGTAGCAAACTAACCTCTGGCTATTTGCGACAAACTCCAAGTTAGTTATAACTTGAAACACACAGTACCTATTACAGACGCTTCTAGATAAAGCGGAAAAGGTACAAGTTGAAATCACCTACTACGAATAAACTAGACTAAAAGATAACAGTTGAAACTGGTTCTTCTAGCTTGTTCAGGTAGCTTCAGATTCGCACACTCAAATCTCACACGAACTGCTTGCAAAATTGCCTCGCTATTTTGCTCTCAATTCTTGCTTAACTTCTGCTGTTGTGTGTACCTGTACAATAAGAACAATCTGCAATATATAGGATTAGTAGATAAGGAATTAACTAGAGTTCTAATACTACTCTTGGTGGAAGAGTTCTAGTCAATATCAACTCCTTAGGTCCTTCCTTATCTTAGATTATGTTCTTACCGAATAAGGAGTCCTTCTCCTTATTGTTTTGCAATCTTTTCGATCAGGAGATATCTCTTATTTTACCATATTTCGTCTATCTCCTGCGTGTGCACCTCACGTGCCTTTGCCTCTGATTGTGTCTATGTCTGCCAGTGATGGACCTGGTTCATTTCTGAGTTCCTTTGTCAATCTTCAAAACTATTCAATTTCTTGGGCCAACAATGCTTATTTAAAAAATCATTCAGCACTTAAAAATACTTTTCAGCACTTCAAATTTATCAGCTACTAACAATCAGCTAATCCAATCGGGCTTTATATATGGAAAGGTTGGCCTTAAAGATAAAATCGTACCTCCTGTCGTTTCCATGTTTTAGTGATTTGTCAAGAATGTTTAAAAATGGCATGTTATTTGTTCAATTCTTCCATGTCAACGTCAATATTCCTGATAGAAATATAACAATCAACTTCTAAAATTAATTTGACCTAGTTGGCAATTTTCATTTCTAGTGCTTCATATGGCAGGTTTTTCCATGGTAGCGTTACGTGATACTTGCAGCTTCCGATTGATTAGAAGTTTGATTATTGTCGGCCTTAGAAATAGAAGGTAGTAATCATTTTTACTCACCAAATTTTCCTAAAAGGGTAAAGTAACATAGCCAAGCACGTAAGTTTACTTCCCTCTTCTGGTAGTAAATATATGTGCAGAAAAGATCTCTATCAATTACTTTCAACCCTAAGAAAACAAACTTGACGTACGAGACAAATTAAATGAAATTAAAGGTGTATAGTCCAGTGGTTTAAAATCTTATTATACACATACATTTTTTTTTCACCTGTATATACGTAGTTTAGTTGAAAGCAATTAATGAGTCAGTTAAAATTCGCGTATACGAAGTGGAGAAAATATTCAAGTAATTGTGTTCAGAGCCTAATGTAGAGTATATTTTATGGGTTGAGTTCAGATGGGATATAGTAAAATTCAAAACTCGAAACCATAAAGTTTAATTATGGATCGGGGTTTGTCTTCTAACTATGTTAAACAGTTTTTTCACGTCTATTAGACGAGAAAATTCCATTTAGTTAAGATACTCTTAGAAAATGCACGTCTTTCAAAAGGAAAGCATGAATAAATACAACTTATAAGGAAAATGAGAATCTCAGTTGGTATCAGAAAACAAATCTATCCTCAATTTTTAATTGAGACAGCCTCACCTATAGGAACAAGGAAGCGTGTCTGATTGGGTTGCTACAAATTCATGACTCTTGTAAAAGAAAATTAAAAGTTCAATAAATATACAAGTTAAAAATAAAGTCGGTTATTCCGTTGAATAAATCTTTTTTAAGATTGTCAATAAAGAGGATGATTTTGAAAATTTTGTTGGTATTGAATCAGTCTTTTATTTTGAAATATGATTTAAGAGTAACCTTAACTATAGTCTAAAAGATATAGACCATCAATCAGTTGATATGCTCTATTTTAGCGATTAATAAGTATAATTTTCCAATGTAAAAACCTCTTGATCATGTATATGCACGTAGGGGTATATATGGAACGGATTGGTTCAGCTTTACTCAAAACCAAACCAAACCAGCTATATTCACGTTTGGATTGGTTTGGTTTAGTCGGATTTTTCTGATTTCTTTTTGTTACATGAATATTATCGAATCTTACTTTATTACAGTGTTGATAAGTAAATATAATATATGTTTAGTAAAAATTAAAATAACTAACAAACATATGATCTATTAAAGTATTTTTACGGGAGAATTTCTCAATAACACGTGATAGTTATTTTCTTAGTCGTCTAACAATAATATTTGGTTGATGTATGCTTTCAAGGCTAACAGAATTTAATAATTAATATAATAATCACTATGAAATCTAAATAATGATATATTCTACTTAATTTTAAATTATCCAAATACCATTTCAAATTCAAAAGAAATATAAGAATTTAATAGATCTTGACATTAGGGCTGTTCATTTGGATCGGATATCCAAAATCCGAACCAATCCATTCAATTTCGGATTTCGGATTTCGGATTGGACCAGATTTCGGATTGTGTTTATAAAAATTACGGATTTCGGATCGGATTCGGATTGGTATATTTTAATCCGATCCGATCCGAAATCCGAAATTATTAGGCAATGTATAAATACTACACTTTAATTTCGGATAGTCAGTACTTTCTTTACATCTTCCTCCAAGTTATTACCTTTACAATTGCTAGAGTTAGCTATATTGGCACCATAGTACTCTCATAATTGTATAAACATGAATTTTTCTTAATGCATTGCCTCTTTTACAAAGAAAATATACATATTAGTTTGCAACATTGAGGCATTTACGATCCGAAATCCGATCCGATCCAAACTTTAAAATCCGAATCCGATTCGATATAATTCGGATCGGATTCGGATTGCATTTTCTAGAATCCGAAATCCGAATTCGAAATGTGCTAAATCCAATCCAATCCGATCCGTGCACAGCCCTACTTGCCATAGATATAAAAGAACAAAGAGATTGACGCATTTCAATAACAATTAATAAGAAAGTGATGATACAACTCATTATTTAAAATGAATATAAATAGAACACTTTATATATGTATATATATATATATATATATATATATACATATATAAAGTGTTCTATTTATATTCATTTTAAATAATGAGTTGTATCATCACTTTCTTATTAATTGTTATTGAAATGCGTCAATCTCTTTGTTCTTTTATATCTATGGCAAGTAGGGCTGTGCACGGATCGGATTGGATTGGATTTAGCACATTTCGAATTCGGATTTCGGATTCTAGAAAATGCAATCCGAATCCGATCCGAATTATATCGGATCGGATTCGGATTTTAANGGTTTAGTTTTAATTTTATTATTTCGGGTAAACGTCGATAATGGTTGTAGATTAAGTTTGACGTGTTACCTAACTTGAAACTTGAAAGGAACAAAGAAATAAACGGGCTGGAAAGTGGTTTTCCTTTCTTGCCGTTTTGGCCCCCCGGGGGTGGGGGGTGGGGGGGGGGCTGCTGCAGCAATTTCAGTTGTTGGAATTAAAATGCAAGATATTACAAGTCTCAAAGTCTAAACTCAAAAAAAATCCAATATGTAATCCCAACAAAAATAATGATTGGATAGAGTTTTCTTGCTTTGAGGGGTGGGGATTGGTTTTCTCTTTTATCACGTAAACGCACATCAACTTCATGCAACTCTTTTGATTTCGCGTCTCTTGTGTGGTTACGCGCCAATATCGTAGTCATACATAGTATACTAGACGAGGGCTAACCGTACTGAGCATGGACCCAATTGACTTGATTGAAAACCCAATTTTTTAAAGCTCATAAAGTTGAATTAACTGAACCGAAAAAAAAAACCTAATCAATTGCCAAGACATTTCCTCATTAAGGATGTGGTGTGCAAGTAGGGATGACAATGAAAAGATGCCTATTGTCCATAGGCGGATACAGAATTTAAATTTTATGGGTTCAACTATAAAGTTTTTAGCATTGAACTCATTATATTTTTAAAATTATGAATTCATGTTTATTATTTTTACAATTTTAAAAAAAAATTACACAATAAATTTTACTCCGCGTCAAAAGTTACGGGTTCAATTGAACCCGTTGCTAGCCCTCTGCATCCACCCCTGCTACTATCCGTGCAAATATAGAGAAAAATGTGTTTCAATTACTCTTATAAAGCGTGTTTGTGATGGAGTTCAATCAAATTTTTGTCTCATATATATATCGAGAATTGGAAGATAAATGCATTAGTGATGAGAATGTAACACCTTACGCTCCGAAATCTTAAAGTGGAAAGTGTCACGATCCGAAATTTTCACCGTCGGGATCATGATAGCGCATAACATCACACTTGCCAGACAAGCCAGCGTCAGAGGTTATTTAGCCATTTATATCCATTTTTAGTAATTATCGGTAAACATGCAAAAATAAAGCGGAATAACTGCAAGGATGTATAGATATCGAAGTCATTTACATACTACTCCTATCTAGAAATCCGGTGTCACAATTCACGAACACATTGTGATTTTTCTACAAACATCAGTCTAAAAGAAATTTACAATTGTTTTTGAAAATAAGGAAAACATTAATAAAAAGATGTAGAAGGGGACGCCAGCAGGACTATCTTGGGTCTCCAATCTGTGTAGCTTGAGCCAATCTCTCAACCAGCCACTACCTGCTCCAAAATCTGGACAGGAAGTGCAGAGTGCAGTATCAGTTCAATACATAAATTTAGATTTTCCAATATTTCTCCCAAACCCGCTTGGTCAAAACTCGAGGTTCGGACCAAAACCACTTCACCATTCACCCCCGAGCTTGAATATGTAACTAGTTTCGAAATCCGACCCCAAATTGAGGTCTAATTTCCAAATTTCCAAATACCCCTAATTCTACCGAAACCCCCAATTTCTATCATGAAATTCATAAATTTTAGGTTGAATTCTTGTAAAATGAAGTGAAAGATTGGAAGAAACGAGTTAAGAATTGCATACCTATGATTTGGGGAAGAATAGGCTTTTGAAGATCGCCCCTAGATCTTCTATCTTTTGAATAATATGAAGAAATGGCTTGAGTCCCGATATAAGTGGACTCATTGCCCAGCGACTTTCGCACCTGCGGTACAGGGGTCGCAGCTGCGGATCAGCTTCTACGGACCAGGTGTCCGCTTCTGCGGAAAAGGCTGGGCCGATTGGGGCCGCATCTGCGGACTGGGTACCGCTTCTGCGGTACCGCTCCTGCGAAGAAAATTCCGCATCTGCAGAAACTAGCCTCCCATCCTTGGGTCGCACCTGCGGAGCTTGGCTCGCACCTGCGACCAAAAGCTCGTCGGTGCGGGCACACTAGATCTGGTGCACTAACAGCCCTGTTGAGTTTTAAACTCAACTTGCGCATGATCCGAATGGCACCCGAGCCCTCAGGGTTCCAACCCAAACATGCACGCAAGTCCTAAAATATTATGCGAACTTGCTCGTGCGATCAAATTGCCGAAATAACATCTAAAACTACGAATTTAGTACCAAATTGAATAAAAATTTTAAGAAAGTTTCAAAACCTCTATTTTCATAATCGAATGGCCGAATCACGTCAAACCAATTTCGTTCCTCGCCAGATTTCACAGACAAGTAGTAAATATCATAACGGATCTATACCGGGCTCCGGAACCAAAATACAAACCCGATACCAATAAGATCAAACATTAACCAATTTCTTAAAATCATTAATTTTTCAGTCTTTCAATTTTCAACAAAAATTCATATCTCGAGCTAGGGACCTCGGAATTCGATTTCGGGCATACGCCCATGTCCTATATTTCACTACGGACCCACCGGGACCGTCAAAATACGTGTCTGGGTCAGTTTACTCAAAACGTTGACCGAAGTCAACTAAAAATTAATTTTTAAGGCCAGAATCATTATTTCATCCATTTTTTCACATAAAGCTTTCCGGAAACACGCCCGGACTGCGCACGTAAATTGAGGAGGGTGAAAATAAGATTTTTAAGGCTAAAGAGCACAATATTGGGTTCTAAATCATAAGATGATCCTTTAAGTCATCAAAAAAAGTGTATATTGAAATCATAAATAATTTAAAATTTACTAACTAATGACATTCATATTTTATATGATTTTTCGCTAACAAATTAAAGGCGCTCTTTCCTTTCACATTTGAAGTCTAGATTAGGATATCCAAATTAATTACCTCATCATATGCAAGTTATTTTCTAATTATATCCCAAATCTTAATGATATGTTTGACTTAAAAGCTATATTAGAAAAGATAGTTTGCAGAAAATAAGATTTTTTAAAATGGTTTATATCTTCATTATTTCCATTAACGCAAAAATGAAAGAAACAATAAAGATCGAAGAAAACTAACGAAAACCTTTTCAGGTGTTCATTATTTAATGTGATGCGAAATTGTAATTTGTATACGGCCGAAATCGGAGGAGTCCGATTTCGAAGTCTATGTTGTACTCCGATCCTGAGCTCGGAAGGCTCCAAGCAAAGTTCGAGCCCGAAGGTCCGACTCTGCCCACCTCGAGAGAGCGCATCGAAGGTCCGACATGGCCTACCTCGAGGCAGTGCAAAATCGATGGCAGTCAAGAAAAAGCGGGAATTCCTCAAGGGCATATAGGTCAAGGCACAAATCTCAGGATTGGTTCGTACAAATCCGTGCTAGCTAGGCGGTTATACAACTGTACCAATAGTATTTTTTTACTGTAGTTAGAAATGTATTTTCCCCTCCTATATAAAGGGAACTCTAATCATTTGTAAAGATATATCATTCACTGCAATACAACATTCTACTCTCTTTTTTCGTTTATTGTGCTCAAGATTCTTCAGCTTTATTGTTCTTCATTTATTGTTCATACTTATTGCTACTAACTGACCTCGAGATCCCAAGGCTATCGACCTCGAGGCCCCAGTTCCCTTGACAACATTGGTTTGACTATCATTTTCCTCTTATATACACTTAATATTTCTTGCTTATCGACTAGTATTGGAATAAATCACGTATTTTTCGAACCACAAATTATATTTAATAGTTAAAATCATTTTCGAGGTAAACAATTTGGCGCCCACCGTGGGGCTAAAGATAATAGTGATTATTTTGGTGCTAGTTTTCTGATAACACACGTTATTCTTCATACTTTTTCTTGTCCAAAGATTCTTTGATTTCAGGATAAAATATGTCTAACTTAGCAAACGCTCGAATTCCATGGAGAAAATAGTGCAGCAGCTCTTAGGGTCGGTGTACCACCGCTCAACCCTGGGGTAGCACCAATACATGACCCAGTCGACGTTGGTTCACATATTGCTTTGCACGTCGATTTGGGCATTGATATTGAAGGAAGTGTACGCGGAGGGGACCAACCTGACGCACAAAGAACACAGGCTAGAGAAGAAAGAGAAGTCAGCCTACAAGTAATTTTTGAAATGTTGCAGGCCCAACAAGTTGTTATCGCTCAGTTACACAGTCAGCAAAAGACTCCGAGCGTAGCAGGACCAGAAACAGCTCCTCGAGTCGAGCCAGCTCTAGAAAGATCAAGTAATAATGGATCACGAACAGACCCCACTATCATGAGGATGCTCGAGGAACTCACTAAGAGGGTCGATTCGGGAGTGTCGTGCCCCCTTTTTTCCTCTTCTTTCGGATCAGTCAGGGTTTTCGACATTATTGGGACAACTCATTTCTTTTTAGGAAAAGGGATGCAAGAAATTCGAAGATTCGCCACCTAACGGATTAAGGTGCGTTCGGGCACCTATTAAGGGTCATTTATAATAATAATAATTGCATAACCAGAAATTGGGTAAGGGCTTGAAATTACTTCAAGGGCAAGGTGTTAGGCACCCCTCAAAGTCCACAACTGTGGGTCCCGGCCAAACATACTTTGTGAATTCATTCCAGTAGCAAGTAGACATTCTAAGCACACATACTTAAACAAATAAGGTTTGACAGATTGGCAGTCTAAGCACACATATGTGATAAAGGGTACGGGAAGTCCTAAGTTATTTATCCTATAGGATCACATCTGTGCAATGCCCGGTAATCACTCCTCAAAGAGGGGCTACACATTGCATTAGCGCACAGGTCATCATATCTTTATCTACCCATTGTCCCACCCCTTAGTGGTTATTAAGCGAGTTTGATTTAGCGAGCTCTAAGCGTGTTGTTACCCGTCCTTTCCTTATGGTCCCGGAGGAGCTTAGGACCTCTAAATACTGGCAGTTTTAGACAAACCTCTAAGGTTTTAAAAGGAAAAATTATAGGCGACAGTCAATAACAAATAGGACTAGCAAATAAGTGAAAGGAAGTAGTTAAGACGCTCAAGTTTACCTCCACAGGTAATGCAGATAAGTAGCACGTCTCAAACACAAACAAGAGTGGTTTTATTAAAAAAAGGTCCTAAGACAAGATATCTAAGTGAATATCAATGCACAGAAACATGCAACATCGTTTTTAATCAACTCAACGGCAGGGTCCTATCAGTTTGCCTACTGATTTTAAACCTGTGAACCTTTAAGCAGTAAACACGATCAAAGTAGTTTTCCAGTTTTATAAAGATTAACCACCTAAGGCTTGCCTAGGCGTGGGACTGTGCATAATAACAATTATAAGTTACTTAAATGATTTTGAAAGTATTTAACCTACAGCATGTTGTTCTAGGTGATACAGATCTGAGAATGAAGGGATCGATACCAGTTTTATTCCAAAACATGACAATTATATATGAGACCGTTTTTATACCCTTTCATGGATCAGTGACTTATTGTAATTAAACTAGGCTTATTTAACCAGAATGCAAACGGAGTTCCTAATACATGATTTCTAAATGCGCAGAAAAATGACAGTTTCTTAAGACATGATCTCTAAATGCACAGAATTCCTAAGGCATGATTTCTAAATGCACACAAGAGTTACAGATTTGTGTTGATATTATTTATTAACCTAATAGCAGGATTTCTAAGAGAGAAAACTTATGCATCATTAAGGCATGGATGAGTAACATGTAACATGCTGAAGCAGTAAATATGAAGACCCTAAGAACAGGACATCTAATGCATGTTTGGCATGATTTGGATGAACATATTAGTCCTGAAACATGAATTCTAATGTAGATATAAAGAATGTAAATCCTAAGGCATGTTCTCTACCCAATAGTGTTAACAGTATTATCAGCTACCCTCCTCATTTCACTAGCCATCCCCAATATCTGTTTATAAATTATTACAAACCAATATCTAAATGAATTACATAAATAAATAAAAGAGTAGAAGTTAGACTATAGGGAGCCTGAAGCAGACCCAAATGTATCCTGAGGATACCAAGCCTCCATAACCTCAAATTCCAAGAGTCTCATAGCCAATCTCATGTCCGGGTGTGTCAGAGTTCCCTAAGGACCTCAAGGATCTCGGGCAGTGCTCACACCCAAACTTTCATAACAAGAACTGAGTTAGTGTAGTGTGGAAGGGCCAGCCCTAGTGTGTTAGAGTTCAGAGGGATCCCAGAGGGATCTCAGAGGGATCCCAAGGCAGTCACACACTGGAGGGGCAGAACCTAGGGACTTAAGAGTAGAGTGAGAGTGCTTGACATAGTTTTGAAAAGGTTTTGATATGAAAACAGTATTTAAAAGGATTCAGTTAAGTAAAGAAGTCTTATAAAAATAGGAGTTGATTAATAGTAAAATCAAGAACAGTGTAATCAAACAAACATCAGATCAACTTACAAAGCAATCAGGTTCAACATTACTCAAACAATAGTCTTTCACACAGGGATATTGGGAGTTGGGGATATATACAACGCACAGAATCCCCTCCCCCCCCCCCCCCCCCCCCCNCCCTCTTTTTTAGGAGTTTTTATGGGATTAAGGAATAGCTAATAATATAGATATAGGGCATGGATTAAAACTGACAATTGGAACATAATTGTACTAGGCAGGATTAAACATGGAATCAGAAGTACTTAGGGGTAGTAAATAACTCAGCAAGGCAGATTAACACCAGAACTTGAGTAAGCAAACAGATAAACAATCAAACATATAGAAATGGAGTAAAGTCAGGCCAAGACATGCTAGAGAAAGCAATAAGCAAGTCATTAGACAGGTTAATCATAAGTTGAACAGGATAGAACTCCTACATACTAAGTGAAACAGTGATTTAAACATGCTAATTACATATTGAAAAGCTCAGAATATCAGGCATAGACTAGTAATCAGTAAATTAAAGCAGTAAGAGAGCACATAGAGTTTGAAACTTGGATTTAAATCATAACATACCAGCTAAGTAGACAAAGTATAGAGTAGTGGAGTGCAATAACTAGCCTTGGCTTATAGCCGGCTAATTCAATAGAAGTAGCAAGTAACAAGAAAGAGCAGAAAACTTTAAGTGTAAGAGAGAATTTCAATGAACTAATGATTGTTCGTGTCTGTAATGAAAAGAGAAGAAAGTATAAATAATAGTTGAGAGATAGGTAAAATAAGGCAAACAATCACATTGTTCAGTAACTAAGGAGCCACAGAATCAATTAAGGGTAAAATCAGCAAAGTCTTCCCTTAATTAAGGGAGTAATTTACCAACGATAGAGAACATGTAACAATTAAGGAAAGGATCACATAGCTAGGTACAGAGTAGGTAATTAAGGTAGATACACAAATGTTCAATTAAGGAAATAAGTAATAAGACTTAATTAAATAACACGGTCAATCACATAATAAGAAATAGTTTAAAGGTTGTGAAAAGAGGGAAAATAACCTGAAATCGGTATAGGAGTATCAATCATAGTGAATCAAGGATTCAAAGAATCGAAATAGCACTGATTTTAAGGAAAATAACATAAGCTTCCATGACTAAGCATACCAGTCGAGTATAAGCAAGAAGAATCAAATATGAAACCTTAATAGAACATATTAGGGTAAAATCACGACATATTCAAATTAATCAAAGCAGAATCCAAGGGAATCAAACACATAGCGGAATCGCATGAACAAACAAACAAGGACGATCTCAAAATCCAAACTTAGCACTAAAAATTAGGGGTTTCAACATAACGAATTAGGGTTGAGGGAGAACTTAACAAAAAATTGTTTAAACACATGAGAATCAGAGAATAACACTTAAAAAGACCAGAAATCATTTTGAAGAAAAGTTTCAGAAATCCTAGTTAGGAAAATGAAGCGACACTTGGAAAATCGGAAGGTTTTCATAAAAACAAGCAAAAAATAGTCTGAACCTTCTTAGATCTGTTACAGATCTAAAAAGTTAGGAGATGAAATTAGGGTTTCGAGAAAATAACCCAGAAATGAGAGATATCGGCTTAGAACCCATAGGTTTAGCCAAGAAATAGGACGATCTTACTCAAATCAATCCATGGTGGCCTGAGGATGGTGAGGACAAGACAAGGTGTGAGCGGACTGGCCACTGGTCCCTTGAGAACCTCAAAGATAGTAGGAATCCCGGTGTAGGAGAGCCGCTAAGGCTGGAGAGTGGTGGTGAGCCACCATAGTCGACGGCAAGCAAGCAACGGCGAGGGAAATTAGGGTTAGGGCATAGAGAACTTGGGAGAGAAGGGGAAGGGTGACGGCGGGGAGTGTGAGGAGAATGAAGGGTTTGGGGGGGGGGGGGAGGGGAAAGGAGGGTTTTGGGGGGGGGGGTAGTATTAGGTTAATTAAGGAAGGAAATAACCTGGACCGTTTATCAAAAAATGATCAACGGCCAGGATTTGGGCGGAATTGGGTCGGGTAGTATTAACATTTTGGGCCTGGGGTCTTTGGGCTGGTTTAATAAGGTGTTTTGGGCTGGTATATAGGCTATAATTGAAATCAAATGGGGCTATTTGTTAAATACCCAAGCAAATTAATTAAAAAATAATTTATAAAGTACTTACTAATTATAAAAAATGAATTTCATGCATAGAAATATTTTAAGAATGATTATTTATTATTTTAAAAATACAAAAGACTAATTTCTGGTAAAATAGTACAAAAATTGTATGCATTGGCTATAATTGCAAATTTGTTGCAATTATAGCCAACAGGTGCCAATTTGGCTATTTATGAAATAATTTGGTCTTAATAGGACCATGAATAATAAATTAAATCAAGGAATGTCTTTGAAATCATTTGTGATGCATTTTTTTAGTTATTTATCTGAAATAAAATACTGGATAAATTTATAAAAATGTAGAAAAAGTATGGAGAAATACCAATTGATATTAATGCATGATTTTGAAAGTATATATGCAATTTAAAAAAATATTTTAGGAAAAACTGGGTATCAACAGGGAGAAAAGAAGATAGAGGACAACGACAAGAAAGTGGAAACCCGGAGGCACCTCCGGTCTTGAAAGAGCTGGATTCGGAGAAGTTTGTGCAAAAACCATTCCCACCGATTCGGCTCCAAAGCCCATTCCGAAGAAGTTCCGGATGCCCGATATCCCGAAATACTTTGGGACCACATATCCCAATGAGCACATTACCACATACACTTGTGGTATTGTCACGACCCAATTTACCCTCCGGATGGCCTCGTGACGGCACCTAGTCTCTACAATTAGGTAAGCCTAAATTTTCGGAAAATAAAGACAGAAAGGAAATCACAAGTAGACACAACATAGTCACTCGGCTCGTACAATTATAACTCTCAAAACCTGGAATGTCACGTTTAGTCACAAGCTAGAACCAAGATAGCTCTATACAACGAAAGGAAAGACATAAAAAGTCTATCTAAATCTGGAGTGTAAGGTGACTCGAAGGGCTCTGCCGACGCGGCAGAATTACCTTGCGGTCTCCTCAAAGATGCTACAATAACCCCTAGCCACGGAACTGAGTAACGGTACCTGGATCTGCACACGAAAAACATGTGCAGGAAAGGGCATGAGTACACTACAATTGGTACCCAGTAAGTGCCAAGCCTAACCCCAGTCAAGTAGTGACGAGGTCAGGTTAAGGCTCTACTGGATTTATAAGTAAAACAAAAACAGTTTAAAATAGTATAGAAGGAAAACAATTCTAAGGTAAACAGTAAAAATGAATAATCTGAAGTAAAACATCAACAGGGAGCCCTCGGCTCAGCACAACATATCACATAGTAGAATCTCCCGGAATACGGTCCCGTAGTCCCAAATATAAAGATGCAGTACAGGGGGATCTCCCGGAATACGTCCGTAGTCCCAATTTAAATATGCAGTACAGGGGGATCTCCAGGAATACGTCCGTAGTCCCAATTTAAATATGCAGTACAGGGGGATCTCCCGGAATACGTCCGTAGTCCCAATTTAAATATGCAATGCGGAACGAATGACAGATAAGGCGTCAATTGAAACGGTTCATCAAATAGAAGGTAAGGAAAGAGGTAAGCTAACTAACATAGCGCACAAAGTGTTAGATAGGAAATATAATGTTAAACAGGTAAGCATGATTTCCTAATCTAAGTTAAACAATTTAACACAGTAAAGCAAGATAATAGGAGAAAACAATTTTTATAATTTTCGGAGAAAAATGGAATTTTGCAATAATGTTCTGTGTACGTACTCGTCACCTCACGTACACGGCGCCCACACAACATTTAATATCAAAACAATCTAAGGGAATTCCCCAACACAGAGTTAGGCAAGTCACTTACCTCGACTGCTCTACTCAACTCGAAACCATGTTCTTGCCACGAATACCCTACTCCAAATGGCCCAAATCTATTCAATTCAATTGCATAATGTAAATATCACTTTAAGGATTCAATATAGCTAATTAGTTCGAAGCTAATACGCGAAAGTAGGAAAATTGCCCAAAAAGTCCCACGGGCCCACGTCTCGGAATCGGGTAAAAGTTACAAATTCCGAACACCCATTCACTCACGAGTCTGACCATACAAGAATTACTCGAATCGGATACCAAAATCTCGATCAAAAATCAAAAACTTGGCCTAAGAACTTTATCCAAATTTCCCCCAATTTTCCACCATAAATTCGAAATTAAAGGATAGATTTAAGTGTATAATCATGGAAATACTCTAAACCGAGTAGGAATTACTTACCCAAATTGCCCGGGTGAAAATCTCTTCAATAATTGCACTTTCCCGATCTCCCAAGTTCAAAATATGAATAATGGTATAAACCCTCGATTTTGGGTTTTAAGACTCTGCCCAGCTCTTTTCTTCAATGTGATCACGGACACCCAATCGCGATCGCGAAGAGCTCACACGCGCCCTCAGATAACACTACGCGAACGCAAGGATTAGTTTGCGAACGCGATTCTCAATTACCCCAGACCTACGCGATCGCGGTTGGTTACACGCGACCGCATAGAGAAACATTCAAATCCTAATTTATTCTACGTGAAAGCGACATGGCTTATGCGTGGCTAAGCTGCCCACCATACGCGATCGTGATCCATTTCATGCGATCGCGATGTACAAAAATCCTGCATGCTTCCATTTACGCTACGCGATCGCAGACTCCCTCACGCGATCGCGATGAAGGAAGAACTGCTATACTTACACCAGAAAAACCAGGAATCACACAAGGCTAAAAAGGTGCCCGTTGGGCATCCGAAACAGACCCGAGGCCCCTGAGACCTTAACCAAACCTACCAACCAGTCCTAATACCTCATTCAAACTTGGTCGAGCCTTCAAAACATATCACATAACACCAAAATCAAGAATTATGCATCGATTCAAGCCTAAGAACTTATGAAATTTCCAAAATCCACAACCGAAGCCGAAATACGTCAAAACTACTCTGATTGACCTCAAATTTTACACACATGTCACAAATGACACAAAGGACCTACAACCACTTTTGGAATTCCATTTCGATCCCGATATCAAAATTTCACCTATCGGCCGAAATAGCCGAAATTCTAACTTTCGCCAATTCAAGCCTAAATCTACTACAGACCTCGAAAACACATACCAGACACGCTCCTAACCCCGAAATCACCCAACGGAGGTAACGAAGTTGACGGAATTCCATTCCGGATCCATCTTCACACAGTTCCAACTACGGTTCGATTTCTAAAGCTTAAACTCATATATAGGGACTATGTGTCCAAAAACTCTCCGGAATTCACAACTAATCACTCCGACAAGTCCCATAACCAAAAACAAGCGTGGGGAAAGCAGTTATTAGGGGGATCATTACAGGTATCAAGGGGATGACTTGAATGATGATGAGATCGAGTCTGTTCTTCTGAGGAAATTTGGAGAAACCTTGTCCAAGGGGGGCATGATGTGGTACCATAATATGCCCCCGCACTCAATATATTAGTTTTCCATGTTGGCAAACTCATTTGTAAAGGCACATGTTGGTGCCATAAAGGTTGCAACAAGGAAGTCCAATGTGTTCAAAATTAAGCAAAGAGAAAACGAGATGTTAAGGGAGTTCGTCTCCCGTTTTCATATGGTGCGAATGGAGTTACCACCAGTCTCTGATGACTGGGTTGTATAGGCCTTCACTCAGGGGTTGAATGAACGAAGCTTAATAGCTTCGAGGTAGCAGAAACAAAATTTGATCGAGTATCCCTCCGTAACTTGCGCGGGTGTGCACAACAAGTACCAGTCGAAAATTAGGGTCGAGGACGACCAGTTGGGAGCCCCCTCGGGCTTAGTTTACCCAAGCAGGATCCTAGCAAAGGAATCAAGGAGTGTAGAAAGGGAGCCAAGGCTGAACAAGGAAAGATATCAGCCATACATCGAAGACGGAAGGAACACTTCGAGGCGCAACATACCTCGGAATGATTGAAGAGCAAATCGAGGCCAAAATTCCCGGGGACTCATGAACAAGACTGGGTTTGACAGGCACTCGGGGCCTACAAAAGCACCCCGGTTGTCAGAATATAACTTCAGCATCGATGCCTCAGACATCGTATCAGGCTATCAGCCATCAACAAGATTAGAGATACCAGGTGGCCATAGCCCATACAGTCAGATCCTTCTCAAAGGAATCCCAACTTAATGTGCAAGTATCATGGCACTCATGGTCATAGGACAGAGGACTGCAGACAGCTTCGAGAATAGGTATCCCGATTGTTCAAAGAGGGGCACCTTCGAGAGTTTCTCAACGACTGAGCCAAGAACCATTTTCGAGAGAGAGATACAAACAGGAAAAAATAACCAGAAGAGCCCCAACATGTCATTCACATGATCATCGGAGGATTCGATGTTCCGCATGGACCCATATTCAAATGAACCAAAGTATCCATTACTAGGGAGAAGCGATCTCGGGACTACATCCCCGAGGACACTCTCACATTCAGCAAGGAAGACATCGAGGCTTTATCTCAGCCTCATAACGACGCATTGGTAATTTCTATCCTTTTAAATAAATTCAAGTTAAACGTGTGCTTGTGGATCTACGTAGTTCGGCCAATATAATCAGGTCACGGGTCGTGGAGCAGCTCGGGATGCTCGACCAAATCATACCCGCCTCTCGAGTCTTGAATGGGTTCAACATGGCGAGTGAAACAACAAAGGGAGAAATCATCCTCCCCGTCAACAAGGTCGGGACCATACAAGAAACCAAGTTTCATGTCATTGAAGGTGACATGAGATACAATCCTTTGCTTGGAAGGTCATGGATCCATAGCATGCGGGCAGTACCATCAACTCTTCATCAAATGATGAAGTTGCCAACAAAGTATGGCGCGAAAACAGTGTATGGAGAACAACATGCAGCTAAGGAGATGTTTGTGGTGCACGACTTGACACCATCCACCTCGAAGAAGCCAAGGACGAACATGTAGCCAAATAGAAATCACAACTCGTACATTCGGTTGAGCCCGAGGGACAGGAGCCCGATGAACACGTGGTCGAGGACAAAGAAGAAGACTTCCTCACCCCTCGAGCCTTCGTCGCCCCCGAGGAATCAGATGCAACAAAGTCCACAATCGAAGAACTCGAGCAGGTCATATCGATCGAGCATCTTTCGGAACGAGAGGTATACTTGGGAACGGAATTAACCCACGAACTCAGGAAAAAACTCATTCAATTTCTTATTGATAACATTGACTGCTTCGCTTGGTCCCACTTAGATAAGACAGGGATCCCACCGGGGATAACCACCCATCGACTAAGTGTCGACCCCAGGTTCAAACTGGTGAAGCAAAAAAGGAGACCTCAGTCCGAGGTAAAGCATGCATTCATCAAAGAAGAGGTAACCAAACTTCTCAAAATAGGATCCATTAGGGAAGTTAGGTATCCTGAATGGCTAGCTAACGTAGTGGTAGTCCCTAAAAAGAGAAATAAACTTAGAATGTGTGTAGATTACAAAGATTTGAACAAGGCATGCCCTAAAGATTCTTTCCCACTGCCCAACATCGATCGGTTGATCGATGCCACGGCCAGCCACGAGATCCTTACTTTTCTCGATACCTACTTTGGGTACAATCAAATTCAAATGAACCTGGAGGACCAGGAAAAGACTTCGTTTATCATGAAGTATGGTACATATTGCTACAATGTAATGCCCTTCGGGATAAAAACGCATGAGCAACATATCAACGCCTAGTTAATAAGATGTTCGAACATCAAATAGGTAAGTTTATGGAAGTTTACATTGATGACATGCTAGTTAAGTCCTTGCGCGCAGAGGACCATTTGACCCATTTGCAAGTAACGTTCGATATCTTAAGAAAGTACAACATGAACTCAACCCCGAGAAATGCGCTTTCAGAGTCGACTCGGGCAAGTTCTTAGGTTTCATGGTGTCAAACAGGGGGATTGAGATTAACCCCCGATAAGATCAAAGCCATCGAGGACATTACTGTCGTGAACAATGTGAGAGTCGTTCAACGGTTGACCGGGCGGATAGCTGCCTTAGGCCGATTTATCTCGAGGTCTTCAGATCAGAGCCATCATTTCTTCTCCCTACTCAAGAAGAAGAACATCTTCTCGTGGACCCCGGAGTGTCAAAAAGCCTTGGAAGAAATAAAACGGTATCTCTCGAGCCCGCCTTTGCTTCATACTCCCAAGGTGAAGGAAAAACTATACTTGTATTTAGCCGTGTACGAGGTGTAGGTACGTGCCGTATTGGTTTGAGAAGAGCAAGGTACGCAATTTCGTGTCTATTATGTAAGTCGGCCCCTAGGAGATGCTGAAACCAGGTATCCGCATTTAGAAAAATTAGCCCTTGCATTAATAAGTGCATCTAGGAAGTTGAAACCATATTTTCAGTGCCATCCTATATATATTAACTACATATCCACTTCGAAACATTTTGCATAAGCCCGAATTATCGGGCCGATTGACCAAATGGGCCATCAAACTCAGAGGGTATGATATCGAATATCAACCCCGAAAGTCTATCAAATCTCAAATTTGGGCAGACTTTGTGGCAGAATTTACACATGCCCTCGTGCCCGAAGTAGAAAAGGAACTCTTACTAAAAACGGGCACATTATGGGGGTTATGGACCCTCTTCACCGACGGTGCCTCGAATGTGTAAGGGTCCAGGCTCGGTATTGTTTTGAAACCGCCTACGGGCAGTACCATTAGACAATCTATAAAAACTTCAAAATTGACTAACAATGAGGCCGAGTATGAGGCCATGATTACAGGTCTCGAACTAGCCAAAGGCCTGGGGGCAGAGGTCATCGAGGCAAAATGTGACTCTCTTCTGGTAGTAAACCAAGTAAATGGAAGCTTCGAGGTTCGAGAAGATAGGATGCAAAGGTACTTAGACAAGCTTTAAGTGACACTACATCGCTTCAAAGAGTGGACCCTAATCCACGTACCTCGAGAACAGAATAGTGAGGCTAATGCGCTCGCAAACTTGGGTTCGTCTATTAAAGAAGATGACATAGTCCTGGGGACTGTCGTACAACTATCAAAGTCAGTAATCGAAGAGGGTTATGCAGAAATTAACTTAACAAATCTAACATGGGATTGGAGGAACAAGTACATCGACTACTTGAAGCATGGGAAACTCCCTCCGGACCTAGAAGAATCAAGGGCGCTTCGAGCCAAAATAACTCGATTTTCACTCGATGAGAATGGAACTTTATATAGAAGGACTTGCGGTGGACCAATGGCAGTGTGCTTGGGACCAGGGGATACTGATTATGTGCTACGAGAAATCCACAAAGGCACCTGTGAGAACCATTCTGGCGCCGATTCTTTAGTTCGTAAAGTGATCAGAGCAGGGTATTACTGGGATAACATGTAAAAGGACACCAAGAAGTTCGTTCGAAGATGTGATACATGCCAAATATTTGCACCGATGATACATCACCTGATGAACAACTACATTCGGTCTTATCCCCGTGGCCATTCATAAAATGGGGTTTGGACATCGTCGCCCCCCTTCCAACGGTGTCAGGTTAAGCTAGATTTATCTTATTTATGACTGACTACTTCTCAAAATGGGTATAAACGCAGGCCTTCGAGAAGATAAGAGAAAAAGAAGTCATCAACTTCATAAGGGATCACATCATATGTAGATCCGGGATCCCTTCTGAGACAACATGCGACAATGGGAAGCAGTTCATTGGCAGCAAAGTAACGAAATTCCTCAAAGACCATAAAATTAAAAGGATCCTATCAACGCCTTATCACCCAAGTGCAAACGGTCAAGCCGAGTCCACGAACAAAACCATCATCCAAAACTTAAAGAAGAGGTTATATGATGCGAAAGGGAAATGGAGAGAAGTGTTGCCCGAGGTACTATGGACATATCGAACAACATCAAAGTCGAGCACGGGGGAGACCCCGTTTTCTTTGGTATATGGGTCTGAGGCATTGATCCCAGTCGAGGTCGGGGAACCAAGAGTCAGATTCTAACATACAACCGAGGACTCAAACAACGAGGCTATGAACACCTCCCTCGAGCTACTAGATGAAAAATGTAAGGTCGCATTAGTTCGAATGGCCGCTCAAAAACAAAGGATCGAAAGGTACTACAATAAAAGAACGAACCTCCGCCACTTCGGAGTCGGGGACTTAGTTCTAAGGAAAGTCGCCCTCAATACTCAAAACCAAAAGAAAGGGAAGCTAGGCCCTAACTGGGAGGGACCGTACCGTGTCCTCGGAGTCGTGGGAAAATGATCCTATAAACTTGGCACGATGGAAGGCGAGCAGCTACCAAACAATTGGAACATATCACTGCTCAAACGCTATTATTGCTAAGGTATGACTTTTTCCCCTTTCCATATATATTTTACACTAACTCTTTATAGGTGTTCGATTAGAGATAGTGAAGCACCCTTCGACTTGAAGACCTTGGATTTTAAAGCATGCGTTGTACTCTTTTCCTCTTAGATCGAGTTTTATCCCAAATGGGTTTTACCGGCAAGGTTTTTAACGAGGCAACATCTATATGCTACCTATGGAAAACTCAACAAGTATTCAAGGCTTCTTTTCAATCAACCTGGAATACTGGGGGGGCATCACCCTCGGAGATTACATTTTCGAAGAAAACAAGTCACGCCAAGGAGGACCTCGATAGGAGAATGTTGTAATGAGCCAAACGGTCAAATAAACTGTGTCCATATAGAATAGTCGATCCCCCGATGGCAAAAACATGTATGCATGTATCGATTACTCAAAGAAGCATTCTTCTTATATCAAAACACTTTGTGCCTCAAAGAAGTCTACTATTTTCACATTTAATGGCTCTAGGGACAAGTACACCTGAATACTCGGGGACTGTCATCGATAGTCGAAATGACAAGTCATCAAACACTCGAACTCGTAAGACCTCAATGAGGCATACTCGTACTCATAAGACCTCAATGAGGAATACTCGAACTCATAAGACCTCAATGAGGCATACTCGAAATTATAAGACCTCAATGAGGCATACTCGAAATTATAAGACCTTAAAAAGGCATCCCCTCGATATTAAGGCCAAGTCCATCTCACTCGGGGACTAAAGACTACGGTCATATGAAAAGGCTACGGCCAAAATAATGCGGCTTGAAGACGTCCGACTTCCGCCATAAAAACTAAGGCCTTCAAATACTTCGAAAAACTGGTTAAATCAAGCTACCTTCGACATAAGCAAATGGGCTTCGATAAAATCAGCCCAGAACAATGTGAAGGCTTCAAAAACGCCAGCCTTCGAGAAAACCCCAAGGGGTATTCAACTATCGTTGCACATCGACTTACAAACGAGGTTCTAAACAATAGAACCGTCGAAAAGTCGAAAGAATATAAAAACATGCCAAGGCATAACGAGCCTAAGGGCCGATATGTAAGAGCCTAAGGGCAAATATAAAGAGCCTAAGGGCCATCCTAAAAGAGCCTAAGGTCCGATGTTTTAAAGATTAAGGGCCGATACCTAAAGAACTTAAGGGTCGAAGCACACCATGCTCGAGACCTTACCTAGTTCGGATTCAAAAGCCTCGAGCCAAAGCTTAGCTCAAAGATCGGACCTTAAGTGGTCATCTACCATCGATCATCAATCAAAGCACAAAAACTTAAGGGTTTTATATTCGAAGTCCAATACATCGGACTGATCGTCAGCAGCATCAAATCTCAAAGGCAAAGGAAAGATAGGAATTAACGCAAAACAAAGATGAAATGAAAGATTCTTTTATATTCAAATGGTGTTCACAAAGGTACATTTCAAAACTCCCACAGGGAGCCCTTACACAAAATTAAAAGGGCCTAGTCTATCGTCGGGGTTGCCTGCTCGGAGACAGCACCCACGGGGACTACATCTTCGGTAGCTTGATCCGTGACAGCCTGATCATCGAGAATCTCTCCCCCCTCAAGGACTTTGTCTCCGTCAACCCCCTCGGGACTAGACTCTTACCCGGAAGCCTCCTCGCCATCCACCTCTTCATCATTTTCAACATCAGCTTCATCCTCGGAGGAAAGGACGAACTTGTCATCGGCTTCGTCTACCTTATCTTTCTCTATCTCCTTGGAAAGATCAAAGCCCTTATCATGGATATCCTCGAGGGTACGGTATCATTTGCGGACGTAGTCATTGCTTATTTTCTCCCGGTCGGAGGCCCCTCTCAATTCCATCTGAGCATCATCAGCATCCTTTAAATAGATAGCCACCGTCTTGTCGGCCTTGGCTTGTATTTGTTTGGTTTCAGTCTGGGCCTCCTCAACTTCGACCTTGGACTTCGTAAGACCAGCCTCGAGCTCGGCGATCCTACTCGCTTGAACCTAATTTCCCTCTTGGGCATTTCGAAGTTGAATTTCAAGGGCGGATACCTTCGCCAATGCATCTTTTTTGGCCGCAACAAGGATGCCCATTTGTGCCTTCCATTCATTGCACTCAGAGTTGACCAGGTCGACTTCACCCCGGAGACGTTCTAGTATCTCCACCTTTTGCTGCAACTGAGACATCGAAGTATTAGCCTCCGAAGATGGGAGAGGGAGTCCATATTTTTTCAGGAAAAAGGTTACCTGCTTCTCTAGCTTGTCCTCGTATTCACGAGCTCTGGTGAAGATGCCTCAATTCTTTTTCCTTCGTGTCACAAAGAAGCCTAAGGGATTTCTCCTTATTCGAGTATCTAAGCAGTTCGGCCTTACAGTGACGTAGCTCCGTCTTAAATTTGTCAAAGGCCTACAAAGGAAAAGATTGGTTAGACAGAAGAAGAAGCATGGCGTCGGAAGAAATATAGTGCTATTGAAGACTCACAATTGAACAAAGGCGTTGAGACTCCTCGAAGGTTGAATCTGCATCCGGTGGTTCGGCCTCATCGACCCCAGTAACGCAACCATGGAAGGGGTCGTCTTCACCTGGGGCTCCGCCTAGCTCGGGCGTCTTCAGATTCTGAGCTTCCCTTATGGCATCTTCGGAGAAGGCCGAAAATGGGGGGGAGTGACCTGCTGTCACGTCCTCAGGGAGATCACCGAGGCGCTATGTTCGGGCAGAGGAGATTCGAAGCTTGCCCCCTCTGTAGTACTTCCCGAAGTGTGGGAAACAATCACCACCTCGGGCGATACAGGACATCCCCTGCTTTTTGTGAAGTTCCTTTTTCGAGGCTAGGGGTTTCGGTTCCAGCATGCTTAATAGCCTCGGAAGACTTTCCAGTTCGAGTCATCAATTTTGAACCCTCCATCTCGTCGTCATCGTCGCCCATAGACTGACGGACGAAGTCACAATCCTCGACGGGAACATTCTTCTTGCGTCCCCGAGATGGCTTTACTTCACTTTGGTGTCCTCGTTCCTCGAGGACCTTTTTATCTTGTGCTCCTTTTTTCGCTTGGGAGCCAAAGATCCTTCTTCCTCCTCGAGAGGGGGCAGCCTCATCTTGGAGAACTCACCAATACCTGTGGAAGTGGAATTAGGCCACGTGAAGAAAGATATTTTTATTTAAGGAATGAAATATTATAACACATACCGTGGTGTTTCGCTTCCCATTTGCCCTTCGACAAATCCTTCCACTTGCGTTTGTCGTATGGTGAAGTGGAAGCCAGTTTGCGAGCCCAATCTTCGAGGTCGAGGACCGCACTAGGCATCCATGGAACCGTTGTGGAAGTAGAAAAGGAACAATTATGCGAAATTCAGCAAAAAGTATGAAAAAGAGATAGAGCAAGGTATTTTACTCACGTTCGAAGTTCCATTTCTCGGGGAACGATAGGAACTCCTTGGGAATAATGTCGATGGTCCTCACCCGGATGAACCGGCTCATCCAACCTCGATCCCTGACTTTGTCGTTGCTGGCAAAGAAGGACTTGGTGGATCGGCGTTGGAGTTTGATTAAGCCTCGGAAATGTTAAGGTCGATACAATCGGATAAGGTGGCTGGGGGTGAACTCGATCCCGGCCTTTTCGGCGAAGAAACTCATCATTAATACGATACGCCAGAAGGACGAATGAATCTGGACCAATGTAACTTAATACTTTTTGCAGAATTCGAGCACGAGCGGGTCGAGGGGATCCAGTGTAAAGGGGTATGTATACACGCTCAGGAACCCCTCTACATAAGTCGGAATATCCTCTTCTCGAGAAGGTATTTGCAGAACGACTTCCTTCCCCCATTTACATTCTCTCCTTACAGCTTCGAGGTGTCCTTCCTCGATTAATCTAATGTACCTCGATGCGTGTTCTCGACGTCCGGGGACATCGGGAGGGTTCTCTATTGTAAAGGCCTTCTTCAAGGAAAAATTGTTTGGTACAATTTCATTGAACGCCGGCGGTTTACCATTCTCTCTATTGTGGAGGTTCCTTCTTTCTGAGGAACGGATTTAAATGTTTTGGCCATAATTTTTTAGAAAAAGTGGGAAGAAATGAATAAACCGACGAGGTTTTGGGTTAATACGGCGGAAGAGCTGGTGGAGAAAGGAAAGCTTATAGAGAAGAGTAGATATTGCAAATGGTAAAGTTCCTAATAAGAAACGAAAGCGGGTATATATAGAAGAAGACGGCGACTGTTCATTGATACTTTTGGCCAACCGGCTCTGGCGTGCACTCAATACTTTTGGGGAAGAGAATCGACGCGACGCTTCAGTCAATTCAACGCCCACGTCATAGAAATGATATCATTGTCAACAACCCCGGGAATTCAAATTTGTTTCTTATCATTTCCTTCTAAGAAACGCGAGGACTATCTGTATTCTGCCGAAATCGGAGGAGCCCGATTTCGAAGACTATGTTGTATTTCGAGCCTGAGCTCGGAAGGCTTTAAGCAAAGTTCGAGCCTGAAGGTCCAACTCTGCCCACCTCGAGAGAGTCCATCGAAGGTCCGACATAGCCTACCTCGAGGGAGTGCAAAATCGATAGCAGTCAAGAAAAAGCGGGAATTCCTCAAGGGCATATAGGTCAAGGCGCAAATCTCAGGATTGGTTCGTACAAATCCGTACTGGGCGACAGTTGTACCAATAGTATTTTTTAATGTAGTTAGAAATGTATTTTCCCATCCTATATAAAGGGGACTCTAATCATTTGTAAAGATATATCATTCACTTCAATAGAACATTTTACTCTGCGTTTTTCGTTTATTGTGCTCAAGATTCTTCAGCTTTATTGTTCATACTTATTACTACTAACTGACCTCGAGATCCCAAGGGTATCGACCTCGAGGCCCCAGTTCCCTTGACAACATTGGTTTGACTATCATTTTCCTCTTATTTACACTTAATATTTCTTGCTTATCTACTAGTATTGGAATAAATCACGTATTTTTAGAACCACAAATTATATTTAATTGTTAAAATCATTTTCGAAGTAAACACAATTATCAGTAAATTTGATATACATGGGGAAATTATTTATTTTTTATTTTTCACTTGGTGTTGGATATATGCTCTAAAATTCCGTCTAAATTGGATTTGTGCCATAAGGCCCGTTAAAAGGAGAAGCACTCCCGATCAAAATGAATTTTATTCCCAAGGTACAAATTTAAGATTTTTGATTAAGGACGAAGAGATTCTATGGATGATTGTTGAAATCAGTAAAATAGTTAACTCGACATCTAAGGACTATGATCGAGGTTTGATATGTATAGGAACATTTAGATCACGGCAGCCAGCAAAGGGACAAAAATATCGACAAAGAAAATACAATATATACAAACGTGAGGGCTTGTACATTCAGCTAATCGAGAATCCCTTATAAAAATAGCGGACTGCTAAAAGGGAATAGTCTTCATTCCCTCGTATCTCCTAAAAAATCTATATAAGTATTTTGTTCATCAATAAAGAATTGTTATTATTCCTCAGTCATCATTACTCAATAACATATAGCAAGGCTGCAAGTTGTAAATGATAAAAAAATAAGTCATGCATTATTAGTGTACGTAATTATTATAGTTGACTCGTTAATTAAGGCTTGATCTAATCCAAATGGAATTTCGCATAAATAAAGTGGATACTGGGTAGGTAGGCGTTTGCCTCTTTTTTCATATCCAAATTAATTGGGGGGGAAAACATATGTATACGTTTACCCGTGATAACTCAATTTAGTATTGGCAAAATTGTAATGATATCATTGAAGCAGAAAAAACAGCATTATATTCTCAGAGAATTTTTATGCTCTCGAGTCTTGACCAACACTCATAATGCCTTTATTTTTCTTTATTTTATTTTTATTTTGCAATTAATTGTCATATACAACCGCAACACAGATATTGCCACAATAAGTGACTTAATAGAGGAATCCCTCACAAAAAAATAATGGTTTATTCGGCTTTTTACAAATCAACTCAAACCCACTCAAATAATTTAATCTGGACAAATTAATTACAAACAGAGATACAAATTAGAAGTCGTCAATGCATATATATAACTTAAAATTTCTTTTAAGAGAAATTAAACAGAAGTTACAGTGTCGGACTGGATAAACATTGTTGCTTCCAAGGAGATAGCAATAATAGGGCGCAGCTAGATAGTTTTAGTCAAATTTGAGTTAGATATATTGCTTCTAAATGCAAAGTACCAGTTTAGTGCATTAAAACGGATTTAAGAAATACAGCCTAACCAAGTGATTGGGATTGATGTAACTGCTTTGTAAAAGTCCCCATTCAAAATATTCTAGCATAGCTCTTTGCCTTCACAATATATCTCAAAGAGGATAAAGAGAGAGGACTTTAACAGTTCCAGCTTTTATTTATTTTTCCTCAACATATTGACTTTAATGAAAACTGAGGAAATTATTATTAGTTCTCGGAAACAAGTAATTATAATTAGTTCTCGTTCAAAATTAGGTAGTATTTGATTAATTGGTATTGAAATCATATACAAAAAGCTAGAAATGTCAAAGAAGCATGCAATCCGCCTTTGTTTGCTAAACAACAATAGCAAATTAATCAAAAAGTTTGCTTGTCAAAGTAGGCCAAGGATAAGGAGTGAAGTCATCTAAGACGACGATCTTCACATCTTTATAGGTGTGTGTAGGGATATATATATTACATAGGCGGACCTATTGTTGGAGTTGAGGGGTTACCTGAATCTGTTGACTTAGGTTATATATATATATATATATTGAAAACAATCATATATATTTTATTTGAAATTCTTAAGATCAAAAAACAGATGGAGATTGAGCATATTAGGACCGAAAAAATTAGGTATCATGATGAAGCTAGTAAAGCAAACTTTGAACGACGATAAATCAGACAACAATAAAAGAGAAATATACCAAATTTAACATGGTTCGGTCAATTTGACCTACATCCACGAGCGGCGATGAGCAATCTACTATATAAAAGAGAGTACGAAATATCGAGAGAACAATCTCACGAAGAGGCAAACACAAGTGAAAAACTAACACTTGTCCCGAAATTCTCTCCCTAAGCAAGACTCTCAAACCCCATATGGCTATATTGTGGATACTACTGAATGAGAATGAAGGATCCTCAATTAATAAAAGTTCAAACATTTTTTTACAAGAAAAAGGACTAGCCAAATTAAATATAATAAAAATATTAGAACAAACACCTAGCAGAGCAGTCTGCTCATATATGTCCATGGCACGTCCCGCGTCTGCAGGATAAAACAATCCCTGAAATTGGGAGTTAGAATTACAATTTAAAAAAATAAGTTAAAAAAGATCATTTTGGGAGAAAAAAGATCTTCTACATACTGTCAAACCTCTCTATAACAATCATTCACTATAAACGTTATGTTTTTCTTGAAATTACTTTTTATATTATGCTATATTATATATTTTTTATAACAGGAATTCACTATAGATGTCAAAAAGAAACGTGACTGTTATAAAAAGCAGTAAAAAAGAAACGTGACTGTTATAGAGAGGTTTGATTGTTTTCTCATTGAACTGAAAAAACTGTAATAGAACAATCAAGATAGCCCTTTCATAGTTGGTGCAAAACGGGGGGGG
>ML276206.1:643-17939 GCA_005239495.1 Nicotiana undulata
TCTCACCCTAAAGTACATGTTATAACATTCCCAACTCGCCGACTTTCGACGAAGCTTATTTTCTTCAATTGGTTTAGCTTCTAAGCTTTCCAACACTCTTGGTACTCGTTATTCATGATCTTAAATATTTGTAACCTCCAACGTAACATGATTAACTTACTTGATATTCCATCAAATAGAATCTTATTTCTGAGCTTATATCAATTGACTTACGATGTACTCTCACGTACGAAAACATGGGGTGTAGCATTGCTTTTCCCTTGTGATGGATACTTTTGTCCATTTGAACACGGGTCCCTGTGGGATGTCGATTCCTCCAATGATCATGTGAATGATGTTCTTGGGTTCTTATGGTTTGTTCTTCCTGTTCGCCTCTCTTTCTCGAAAGTGATTCTTTGCCCGATAACTGAGGAATTCTCAAAGATGCCCTTCGTTGATCAATCGGGCCACTTACTCTCGAAGCTATCTACAGTCCTCGGTCCTATGACCGTGAGTGCCATAGTATTTGCACATTAAGTTAGGGTTTCTTTGGGAAGGATCTGACTGCATGGGCTTTGGCAACCTGGTATCTCTGATCTTACCTATGGCCGATACGATGTCTGAGGCATCGATGTTGAAGTTGTATTCTGACAATCGGGGTTCCTCCACCCGCCTCGTGCGTATATGAAACCCGCCTTTGCTCATGAGTCCCCGGGAACCATGACCTCGATCCATACTTTGATCGTTTCGAGGTATATTACGCCTCGGGGCATTTCTTCGATCTTCGACATATGGTTGGTATCTTTCCTTGTTTGGTCTCGACTCCCTTTATGCATTCCTTGATTCATTTGATAAGAGCTTGCTCGGATATACTGAGCCCGAGGGGGCTCCTAATTGGGCATCCTCGACCCTGATATTTGATTGATACCTATTGTGCACATCCGCCCAAGTTATGGCGGGATACGCAATCAAATTCTGCTTCAGCTGCTTTGAAGCTATCGAGCTTCGTTTGTTCAAGACCTGAGTGAAGGCCTGCACTGCCCAGTCATCGGAGACTAGTGGTAATTCCATTCGCTCCATTTGAAAGCGGGATATGAACTCCTTTAGCATCTCGTTCTCTATTTGTTTAATTTTGAAGACATTGGACTTCCTTGTAGCGACCTAAATGGCACCAACATGTGCCTTCACAAAAGCATTTGCCAGCATGGCAAACAAATCTATTGAGTTCAGGGGGAGGTTATGATACCACATCATGTACCCCTTGGAAAGTGTTTTCCCAAATTTTTTCAACTAGACGGAGTCAATTTCGTCGTCTTTAATGTCATTCCCGTTTATACCACAAGTATAAGAGGTAATATGCTCATTGGTATCTGTGGTCCCGTTGTGCTTTGGGATATCGGGCATCTTTAACTTCTTCGAAATGGGCTTCGGAGCCGAACTCGATGGAAATGGTTTCTGCACGAACTTCTTCTAATCTACCCCCTTCAAACTCGGAGGTGCTCCCGGGATCTGATCGACCCTCCAGTTATAGGTTTCCATTTTTTTGTCGTTGTCCTCTATCTTCTTTTCTCCTGATTCGATCCTTTTAGTAAGGTCATCGAGAATTTTCATAATATTGGGGTCTATTACTAACCCATTGTTACTTGATCTTTCTGGTACTTTCTCAACTCGAGGAGTTGTTTCTGGTCCTGCTATGCTCGGGGTCTTCTGCTGACTCTGTAACTGAGCTATAGCCATTTGCTATGCTTGTAACATTTCAAAAATGACCTGTAGGCTAACTTCTCTTTCTTTCCGAGCTTGTGTTCTTTGCGCTTCATGTTGGTCACCTCCACACGCACTTCCATGGGTATCAGTGCCTATATCAACATGCAAAGCAATGCGTGAGCCTACATCGACGGGGATTTGTGCTGGTGCCATCCCCGTGTTTTGCGGTGGCACACCGACGACTGAGGAAGTTTTACTGTTCTCTCCATGGAGCTCAAGACCGTGGTTTCCATGTGCATTTGTAGAGTTAGACATTTTTGACCTGAAATCAAAGATTCTTGGTCAAGAAAAAGTATGAAAATAACTTGTGTTTTCATAAAGCTAGCACCAAAACAATCACTATTATTTTAGCCCCATGGTAGGCGCCAAACTGTTTATCTCGAAAATGATTTTAACAATTAAAATTGATTTTTGGTTTTGAAAATATGTAATTTATTTTGATACTAGTGGATAGGTGAAAAATGCTAAGTGTAAATGAGAAAAAAAGGGATAGTCAAACCAGTGTAGTCACAAAAATGGGGACCTCGAGCTCAGTAATATCGGGGGCCTCGAGGATAGTCCTTGGCAGATAATAATGAACAATGAATGAAGAACAATAAATGAAGACCAATAAAGCTGTAGAGTAATGTTGAGTACGTTAAACAAGAAAAGTAGAGAATGTTCTATTGCAGTGAATATTCATGTGTGTTACAAAATGATAGGGATCCCCTTTATATAGGCGGGGCAAAACCAACATAGTACATGTCTAATTATGACAAAGGAATGTTATTGGTATAGCTGTATAACGGCTTGGTACAGACTTGTACTATCTCTTACAGACCTTATTATCTCTAACCACGTATCCTTGGGAATTTTCCGCCTTTTCATGACGATCGTCTATTTTATACTGCTTCAAAGCAGACCGTGATGGGCCTTCAATATACTTTCTTGAGGGATGCATTTCGGGGTCCAATTTCTGGCTCTGCTTTGAGCCTCTCGAGACCGGGCTTGGAATGCCATAGAGGCATCAAAATCGGACTCCCCCGATTTTGGCCGTACACATACACAATATCAATAATAATGTTACAACTCATATTCACGTACATTGGTTCATGCCATAAGTTAGTCGATGTAAATCTGAGAAGGTATTATCTCTAAGATGATAATCAGTTAATCATATTGGTCTTAAATGATACAAGAGTGTATAAGGGTGGTTAACTATTAGAAGTTAAACGAATCAAGGATGTTGTAACCCGTATTTTAGGATAAACCTAGTGGTGCTAAATATTCTCAAGAGGTCTTTTTTAAGGTATTTGAATCATATATTACCCGTATCATAAGTCTTGAAGTCAAACAATTTATGAAACAAAAGTCGACAAATGTTGTCGCAACTTACGTTCATAAATTTATTTAAACTTTAGGTCAAATATTACTACGGCTTTTCTCCCAATTTACTTGGAACTAAGGGATGATCTACCTACTACATTAAATGTCTATAATTGTATTTTCTAACGCATTAAAACGTTCATCGATACAACATAAGAGTAGATATATATTTGCAGTTCTGCGAGACTGTGCAAACATCATAAGTGACAAGTAGGTGTGTCACTAAAGCTTTTTGAGCAACCGATTTTGTGTGTCATATGAGGTCTTAATGGGAAATATTATATACCAAATTGAATTTATTTGAATGTAGTTTCTAAATCACTTAACCGTTCATTCATATGACATCCGGATAAAAAGATATAAGCATCTAAAGATGGGCCAATGAGAGGGTGCCAAGCTAGCACCTCTTTGACTTTTCTAAAGTTTATATATAATCCCTATGTCAAATTTTTTCTATTCATATATCCATGGAACAAAACCAGATAACACCCCTAAACTTATCTTAAGCTCTCTTCAAGGGTTTCAAAGAGGATTAAAATCCTATATACGAAATCAAGAAGCGATAACACTAGAACGATCCCTACGATGTTAGTATCGCTATATCGCCTCTCTTTTTCTTTGTAGTTTGAGTTTTGGAAGGTATTTCATAGTTATGACAATGTCTACTTTCTGTATTTAAGCTTTAAATATCAAGGAAGGTTGATAAATTGATTTCCTAATAGTTAGAACTCACGGGACAGTGATCGGAAGCCGTGAGTTTTAGTTATTCGATTTGTAGTGGACGGTTTTTGTGGGATATTTCGTGTTGATTTTGGGCTGTCTATTTTTCTGATGTTTTATGGAGTATTGGAGGATAAAAGGTGTGGAGAAACACCACATAATGATATATTCTAGGCCGAAGTCGCTATATCCTGAAGCAATCCACTGGGTTTCTGATGTTCAATTTTTACTTGTTGACAATTAGGACACTGGGCTACAAATTCTGCAATAGACTTCTTCATGTTATCCCACCAATATTGCTCCTTAACATCATGATACATCTTTGTCGACCCGGGATGGATGGAATATCGAGATTGATGAATCTTAGTCATAATCTTCTCTCTCAACCCTGCCACATTAGGCACACATAATCGGCCCTGGTATCTCAGTTCCCCATCTACTCCGATATCAAAAGCCGTAAGTTTACGCTGCTGAATGCTCTCTATCAATCGTACTAAGGTAGGATCTTCATATTGTCGTGATTTTACCTTGGCTACCAAAGATGTTTTCGATGTATTCTGTACAGTAACACCTCCGTCATCAGAGTATCACAATCTGATTCTCATATTGGCTAGCTGATAAAGCTCTTTAGTCAATCCCTATTTACCTGCCTCAATGTGTACTAAGCTTCCCATTGACTTGCGATTGAGAGTGTCTGCCACAATATTGGCTTTACCGGGATGGTACAATATCTCGACATCGTAATCTTTTAGTAATTCAAGCCACCTACGCTGCCTCAAATTCAACTCCTTCTGCTTGAAGATGTATTGTAAACTCTTATGATTTGTGTAGATGTCAACATGGACGCCGTATAAGTAGTTCCGCCATATCTTCAAAGCATATATTACTGCAGCCAATTCCAAATCATGGGTCGGGTAATTCTTTTCATGCTATTTCAATTATCTTGATGCATCTGTAATCACCATCCCATGTTGCATCAATACGCACCCCAAACCTATACCTGACGCATCACAATATAACACATAACATTATGTTCATTCTGGGAGAGTGAGCACTGGCGCGGATGTCAATCGATTCTTTAACTTGTGAAAACTTCGTTCATAAGCGTCAGACCACTGGAACTTAGTATCTTTTTGTGTTAACTTAGTCAATGGTGTTGATATAGTGGAAAACCCCTCTACAAATCGCCTATAATATCCTGCTAGCCCCAGGAAGCTGCAGACTTCTGATGGTGTTGTAGGTCTCGGCCAATTCATTATTGCATCGACCTTTTGAGTGTCGACACTAATACCCTTGGCAGATATCACATGGCCAAGGAATGCCATTGAGTTCAGCCAGAATTCACATTTGGAGAGCTTAGCATATAACTTACGATCCTGAAGCGTCTGTAATACTATCCGCAAGTGGACCGCATGTTCCGCCTCAGAACGAGAATACACCAAAATTTCATCAATGAATGCGATCACGAACACATCAAGATAAGGCCTGAATACAATATTCATGAGATCCATAAAAGATGATGGGGCATTTGTTAGCCCGAACGACATCACCAAGAACTCAAAGTGTCCATACCTTGTTCGGAAGGCCGTATTTGGAATATCCTTAACCCTCACCATATGATACACTGAACGTAGTCAATCTTGGAGAAATACTTGGCACCCTGGAGTTGGTCAAAAAGGTCGTCAATCCTTGGAAGTGGATACTTGTTCTTTACAATAAACTTATTCAACTGTTAATAATCAATACACATCCTTTGTTTACCTTGAAAAATGGTAATAACAATTATATTTGATTAAGTGGTTCTAAAAATATGCGATTTATCTTAGAACTAGTTATTAAGCAGTTGAAGATATGTGTGTTAGGACAGAGTAGGTAAAAGAGGTTAGAAACTTGAAGAAAAGAAAACCGGAATGCCTTAGCTCGAAGGTTCGACACTGGCCTCGAGGGTCCACAGGGCCGAGGCTCGGGGGCACCTTCGGATGGTCGATGAAGCTATAACTTGCTTACAAGCATCAGGATACGCTATTTATGATCAATAATGAGCTATAAATGAAGAACAATTAATAGAAATCAATAAATGTGAGTAAATAAGCTAGCGAAGAGAAATAGAGAATGTTTAAGTAATAAAGCAGAGAATGTTCTTATGCCTTGTATTCAATAATGTATATTTTATAAAATGACAAAGGTCCCCTTTATATAGGAGGGAGAATCCCAATATAGTACATTGACATTTAATACAGTGATTTTGATTGATTCGGTTAGTTAATGTCCAAAGTATGGAATCGTACTTCGTCGCAGAGCTGTCCGCCTCAAACTTCGAGTCGTTTCCTATGTTGATCCCGGGCCCGTATCCTTTTGGGTAGAAAGTAGGAGGGGCTTCTAGATCAGACCCCGGGCCATACTTGGGATCTCATATGAACAATCCATCATAATAAACATAAAATTGTCGTCGTACACAACCTTAACGACCCATCTTTCTTCCGCACGAACAGGACTAGCGCACCCCTAAGTGAAGTGCTAGGCCTAATGAAGCCCTTATCCAGCAAGTCCTTCAACTACGCCTTCAAATCTCGCAACTCTGACGAGGCCATCCTGTATGGAGGAATAGATATGGGTTGAGTGTCAGGCAACACATCAATGCTAAACTCAATCTCCCTTTTAGGAGGAAGGCCTGGGAGTTCATCTGGGAAAACACATAGAAATTCATTGACCATGGGGATTGATTGTAGAGTAGGCGGCTTCGTCTCTGCATCCCTCACGCGAACGAGATGATAAATGTAACCTTTTGAGATCATCCTGCTTGCCTTAAGATAGGAAATAAACCTACCTTTTGGCGTAGCAATGTTCTCCTTCCATTCGATGACGGGTTCATCAGGAAATTTAAACCTAACCATCTTCATACGACAATCAACATTTGCATGGCATGAGGCAAACCAGTCCATTCACATTATCACATCAAAATCAACCATTTCTAATTCAAATAAAGTTTTCGAGGTTTGACGACTAAAAATCATCACTGTTCAACCTCTATATACCCTTCTAGCAATCACAGAATATCCTATCGGAGTAGATACTGCAAGTGGTGTACTTATCAAGTCAGGTTCAATGCCAAACTTATTAGCCACAAAAGGTGTAACATATGATAATGTATATCCCAGATCAATTAACGCATATACATCATAAGAAAACACAGACAATATACCTGTAACAACATCCGGAGATGACTCGAGATCCTGTCGACCTATTAGAGCATAGGTTCGATTTTGAGCACCACTCGAACTCGGCACTACACCTCTACCTCTACCACAACTTGTCGACTGCTGAAAACCCCTAACGAGGAAGAACCAGTCACAGATCCAGTCGGCTGAGCCATACCACCACCTTCTCTGTTAGGACAATCCCGCATATGGCCAAGCTGTCCGCAAGAATAGCATGCATCAGAACCTCAATGGCACACTCCAAAGTGGGCCTTGCAGCACTGATCATAACGGGGTGTTGGGGGTCTCGTCAGACTAGTATCCCTATGATATTGCGAGCCTGATTCCCCCGAACTCTGACCTGTACCAGAATCGGTAAATTGATCATACCGAGGACTTTGAAACTATGGAGGAGCACTAGGTACAGGTGGCGCTGAACTCCTCAAAGACTAGGGTCTGACACTGCCTCTAAAGTCATGAGAATACCCTACAAATATCGCCCTCTTATGTTGGCCCCTATCATGCTCCCTATCTGCCCTTTGCTGGCGCTTACGATCCTCTAGAATATGGGCATAAGCCTGAATACGGGAAATATCCATGCTCTCCACCAAGGAGGCTGTCGTGAACTCATTTATCAGATGTGGTCCCAACCCGTTCATGAACATATGCACCCTATCACTCATCTCGCCCACCATATAGGGAACATACCTTGCTATAGGATCAAACTGTATACTATACTCTCGCACACTCATATTACCTTCTCTAAGGTTCAGGAACTTATCAGCTCTAGCTCGTCGTATCTCAACTGGCAAATAGTGATGAAGAAATGCCTTAGAAAATTCTTTCCACACAGCTAGAGGAGCGTTCGGACCCCTAGATCTCTCCCAACTATCATACCAGAAAATCGCTAAATCTGGTAACTGATAAGAAGCCAGCTCTACTGCCTCTATATCAGTAGCATGCATAACACGCGATGTACGATGAACCTGATCAATAAAAGTCTTGCGGGTCCTCCTTGGGGTCTGATCCGGTAAATAGTGGAGGGTCTAGATTAATAAAATCACAAACTCTCGTACTAGCTAGTTTATCAACTGCACTGGTATTCTGCCTATGAGTCTGAGCATCTACCAAGCTAGTCAACATTTGCATCGCATTCTGCATATCCTGGTTTGTAGTGCTAGACGAAGGAACTGGTGGTGCTGGGTGCCTCCTAATATCCTCTAGAGGATACGGAGTAGATGTGGCATGAGACGACATCTCACTCACAGCCTCACTTTGGCCTGCTCTAGCTTGAGGCACCTGACTGGAACCCTCTCCCATATCTATATCAAGTCGTCTACTAATCTCTTGCTTCCTAGTCGAAGGCATCGCTGAAAGCAAACAAGGTTAATATTAGATACGAACACTAAAGACTCAACTCTACGCACGATCTAGATTCAGGAAGAAGCTAACAACCCTAGATGTCATGTAGTCTCCTGATTAGAAATGTGGCACGCTACACATCCATAATCAAGACTCTAATAGACACGGCTCATAGACAACCCCTAGGATAGACTTGCTCTGATACCAAGTTTGTCATGACCCAAATTGGAGGATCATGACTTGCACCCGAGCCAAACTTGCCGAGCACTATCGTACATTTTATCTAACCTTCCTTATTATCTTTAAGGGCCGGTGAGATAATTATAAATGATAGATATGGATCATGAACACCAAAAAATGAAAGATAATAGAATGAACATGCATAACATGCGATAACAAGACTGCCAAGAAACTACATATAAGGTATGAGCTACCACGCTTCCATGAAAGACTATACAACAAAAATCATCCGACAAGGCATACCAAACTATACATGAGACGAAACTTGTCTATGAGCCTCTAAAGGAGCATAAGTGCTGCAACTTTGCGAACAAGGCCCCGACATACCCATAATATCTATAACAAAAATGCATACCAAGACTACGGCAAGTCCGTAGAAGGGATCTCGCCAATAACCATTGAACTGGGAAGCCTACTGTGGTAGGGGAGTTGCGTCTACCTATCTATCAGGACCTGCAGCACGACATGCAGCGTCCACAAATAAAAAGGACGTCAGTACGAATAAAGTACTAGGTATTTAAGGCAGGAGCGCATAAGTAAGAACAATAATGTAAACAGGGATACAGAATATACAATCTATAACATTAGGGTAACTCTGAGGTCTACTGACATGAAATGCGTGATTCATACATATATATACATAAACTTTTAAAACATACGCCTCTGTGAGAATCATCATATCGTACCCGGCCGTAATAGGCTTGGTAAAACGTACCCGGCCACGTTGAGCTCGGTAAAACCCAATTGATCAGTAGTTGCACAATAGGTGACGTACCCAGCCGACTATAGCACGGCTCAGTATAGTAAAATAGATACATATATATACAATGCATGCATGACTCATTATAATCATATTTTGAACCATTCGGAGTGACGTAAGTTCGATATTCTCCGTACACATTATTAGGACTAACTCATCATCAAGAATCTTATAAGAATCAGGAAGTACCAACAACATTGATAACATAAGAATAAGAGAAGCAACCTCAACATCAATTATTCCATAATAAGGGAAACAATGTAAGTATTGCTAGCTTCTAAGAGTAGAGTATCTTTGGAAGCTCGTTCATTACATTATGTACAATTGGAGTCGTGCAAAAGAAGGAAAGGGATAGTCTCACATACCTTGTATATATATACTGCCCAACCTCAAGCTATGCAAATGTCATGACTCCTTAGTCTACAATAAGTGAAACGACACTATCATTATCATTTAAGCGTCACAACTATTATGTATCGACCACAACCTATTTTACGATGAAACGGAAAGCACCTCCCCTCTATATATGACTTCACACAAGTCAAAATAATCACCCAAAAGCCCAAACAACATCAATAATAATCATATTGAGCCTCCCAAAACAGTCCACACTCCCTAACCACTTCATACATAAGATGACAATAATAGTAGTGTCAAACAATCTAAAAATGTAACTGTGGATACCTGCTCCGCATGTCCTCCTCGGACTCCCAAGTCGCCTCACCAACTGGTTGGCCCCTCCACTGGACCTTTACAACAGAAATTCTCTTAGACCTCAACTGGCGGTCCTGCCTATCAATAATAGCGATTGGCTCCTCCTCGAAGCCCAACTCCTCATCTAACTGAATAGTGCTGAAATCAATCACGTGAGAGAAATCGGCATGATATCTCCGGAGCATGGATACATGAAATACCGGATGAACTCTCGATAAGGATTATTGTATTACATCGCTCTTATCATAAGTTTGACTCCATCTGGGTGATAGTTGATCAACTTACAAAATCTGCCCATTTTCTACCAGTTAAGAGAACTTACATAGCTGATGATTATGCGAAGTTGTATATAAGGATATTGTTAGGCTTCATGGTGTGCCGGTATCTATTATATCAGACCGAGGAGCGCAATTTGTGACTAACTTTTGGAGGTCTTTACAGAAGGGTTTAGGCACAAAAGTGAATCTCACCATTCAGACACTTGAAGATATGATACGAGCATGTGTTCTGGATTTCAAGGGGAATCGGGATGACCATCGTCCACTCATAGAATTTGCCTACAATAATAGCTACCATTCCAGTATTAATATGGCCCCGTACGAGGCACTATACGAGAGGAGATGTATATCACCACTTGGATGGTTTGAATTCGGTGAAACAGAACTATATGGCCCATATTTGATTCACCAAGCCATTAAGAAGGTGAAACCGATACAAGAGCGGCTGAGGACGGCACAAAGCAGTCAAAAGTCTTATTCTGATGCCTGACGTCGTGATCTGGAGTTTGAGGTTGGTAATTGGGTTTTCTTGAGGATCTCGCCGAGGAAGGGTGTCATGTGTTTTGGGAAGAAGGGTAAGCTGAGTCCGCGGTTTATCGGTTCGTACAAAACTCTTCGACACACATGTTGCTTATGAGTTAGAATTGCCATCCGAATTGGAATTTGTCCACCCGGTATTCCATGTATCTATGTTGAGAAAATATATTGGAGACCCTTCTCGGTTCGTCCCTGTCAAAGATATACAAGTTACAGAGGATCTATCATATGAAGAAGTGCCAGTGGCTATATTAGATCGACAAGTCCGCAAGCTGAGAACAAAGGATGTAGCTTACGTCAAAGTATTATAGAGGAACAAGGACATAAAAGAAATGACATGGGAAGCAGAAGAGGAGATGAAGTCTAAATATCCTTACCTGTTCCAAATTCAAGATAATGAGGATGTAGGTGGGACGCAGGACGCATTAGAAGGTGAAATGACTCTATGAGGTAAGTAGTAGCTTAAGAATACTCTTCCTTAATACAAAATGGTGATATACAGACAATGTACATATCCATAATTCTTATATCCATGACGCTTTGTATAGACTTGTGAGACTATACATTAGGTTTAAATGCTTGCAAGTTTGGCTAGTATCCATTTTATATGGGAAACGCGGCCGGGAATTTCCATTAGAATCCAAGATGAGTTAGGCTCCCCATAAACCCTTACATTTGAGAACGAATGTTCCTAACGGGTGGAGGGTGTTACAACCCATATTCACGTACGTTGGTTCATGCCATAAGTTAGTTGATGCAAATATGAGAAGAGATTATCTCTAAGATGATAAGAAGTTAATCTTATTGGTCGTAAATGATACAAGAGTGTATAAGGGTGGTTAACAAGTATTAGAAGTTAAACGAATCAAGGATGTTGTAACCCGTATTTTCGGATAGACCTAGGGGTGATTAATATTCTCAAGAGGTCGTGTTTTATGGTATTTGAATCATATATTATCCGTATCATAAGTCTTGAAGTAAAACGAGTTATGAAACATAAGTCGACAAAAGTTGTTGCAACTTACATTCATGATTTTACTTAAGTTTTAGGTCAAATGTTACTATGCTTTTCTCCCAATTTACATGGAATTAAGGTATGTTCTACAAACTAAATTGAATATCTATGATTATTTTTTATAACACATTAAACTGTTCATCGATACGACATAGGAGTAGAGAGATATTTACAGTTTTGCGAAACTACGCATACATCATAAGTGACAAGTAGGTGTGTCACTAAAGCTTTTTGAGCAATACATTTTGTGTGTCATATGAGGTCTTATTGGGACATATTATATACCAAATTTAAGGTCTTGGAATTTAGTTTCTAACTCTCTTAACCGTTCATTCATACGACATTCGGATAAAAAGATATAAGCATCTAAAGATGGGCCAATGAGAGGGTGCCAAGCTAGCACCTCTTTGACTTTTCTAAAGATGATATATAATCCCGATGGCGTTTTTTTCTCTTCATTTATCCATGGAAAAAAAACAAAAAAACACCCCTAAAATTATCTTAAGCTCTCTTCAAGGGTTTCAAAGATGATTAACATCCGGTGTATGAAATCAAGAAGCGATAACACTAGAACGTCCCTACGATGTAAGTATCGCTATATCACCTCTCGTTTTCTTTGTAGTTTGAGTTTTGGAAGGTTTTTCATAGGTAAGAAAACGTCTACTTTATGTATTTAAGCTTTAAATATCAAGGAAGGTTGATAAATTCATTTCCTAATAATTAGAACTCACGGGACGGTGATCGGAAGCCGTGAGTTCGAGTTATTCGATTTGTAGTGAACGGTTTTTGTTTGTTGTTTCGTGTTGCTTTTGGGATGTCTACTTTGCTGATATTTTATGGATTTTTGGAGGATAAAAGGTGTGGAGAAACACCACATAATGATGGAATGGTTTTCTGGTCCTTCGTCATTACATTTTCAGATTGTTTGACACTACTATTGTTGTCGTCTTATGTATGAAGTTAGGGTGCGTGGACTGTTTTGCGAGGCTCAATATGATTATTATTGATGTTGTTTGGGTTGTTGAGTGATTGTTTTGACTTTTGTTAAGTCATATATATGTAGAGGAGGTGCTGTCCATTTCATCGTAAAATAGGTTGTGGTCGATACATAATAGTTATGAGGCTTAAATGATAACGGTAGTGTTGTTTCTCTTATTGTAGACTGCGGAGTCGTGACATTTGCATAGTGTATACGGCCAAAATTGGAGAGCCCAATTCTGAGGCCACAATAGAATTTCGCGCCCGACCTTGAGAAGCTCGGAGCAGAGTTCGAAGCTCGACTTCGAGGGAGTATATCGAAGTTTCCTTGGGATCTACCTCGGGGCAGTACAAATCGATACCATCATGGAAAGGCGGGAAACTCCCAAGGACACGTGGTTAGAGCTGACCAAGTCTGCAAGAATAGTACAAATCCGTACTAAGACATTAAATAGTTGTACCAATAGTGTTTATTTTGTAATAATTATACATGTACTATATTGGGGTTCCCCCCTCCTACAGAAAGGGGACCCTTGTCATTTTATAACACACATGATATTCAATACAACAAGAACATTCTTTCCTCTTTATCTAAACGTGATCACCAATTGATCTATTGATCTATTGCTTTCCATGTATTGTGTTCGTTAATTGTTCTTCATTTATTGCTCATTATTGACCATAAAGGGACATCCTCGAGGCCCCCAGTATTGTTGTATCTTCATCAATCACCCCTCACTCAGCGTTATAATTGAACCTCGGGGTCCTGCTTCGGCAAACTCGAGGCCCGGCCTAGTAACATCTTAGTTTGCATATCTTATTTTCCTTACTTACACTTCGCATCTATTTCATAAAAACTAGTATTGAAATAGATCACATATTTTTAGAACCACAAAATCAAATATAATTGTCATTACCATTTTCAAGGTAAGCAGTTTGGCGCCCACTGTGGGGCTAAAAATAATAGTGATTGTTTTAGTGTTGGTTTACTGAAAACACAAGTTATTCTTCACACTTTTTCTTGTCTAAGAATCTTTAATAACAGGTCAAAAATGTCTAACTGAGTGAATGCACACGAAAACAGCGGTCTTGAGGATCATGGAGAGAACGGTATAGATGTTTCAGGCGTCGGTGTACCACTGCAAAACCCTGGGGTGGCACCAGCACCAATCCCCGTGGACATGGTCTTACGCAACGCCCAACATGTCGAATATAAGCTCTCATACCGAATGATGTGTATGCCGGGAAAACCAACACGAAGCACTGAAAACTCCAGCTCGGGAGGAAAGAGAAGTTAGCCTTCATGTCATTTTTGAGATGGTACAAGCACATCAAGTGGCTATTGCTCAGCTACAAAGCCATAAAAAAACACCAAGATCAGCACCACCGGAAATGGCTCCTCGAGTTGAGCAAGCGCCAAAGAGGTTGAGCAACGACGGGTCAGCAACCGACCCCGCTATTATGAAGATGCTCGAGGACCTCACAAAGAGGATTGAATCAGGCGAGAGGAAGATAGAAGCTAACGAGTGGAGACGTATAACTCAAGGGTCGACCATATCCCGGGCGCAACCCCGATTCTGAATGGTGTAGATTCAAAGAAGTTCGTGCAGAATCCATTTCCATCGAGCGTGGCTCCGAAGCCCATCCCAAAGAAATTTAGAATGCCCGATCTCCGGAAGTATAACGGGACCTCGGACCCCAACGAGCACATTACTACTTATACTTGTGCTGTAAAAGGAAATGACCTAAAGGATGACGAGATTGAATCCGTCCTGTTGAAGAAATTTGGAGAAACACTATCGAAAGGGGCCATGATATGGTATCACAACCTACCCCCGAACTCAATGGATTCGTTTGCCATGCTGGCAGACTCTTTTGTAAAGGCACATGTCGGTGCCATCAAGGTCACTACGAGGAAGTCCGATGTCTTCAAAATAAAACAAAGGGAGAACGAGATGATAAGGGAGTTCGTGTCTCGCTTTCAAATGGAACGAATGGAATTACCACCAGTCTCCGATGGCTGGGCAGTGCAGGCTTTCACTCAAGGCTTGAACGAACGAAACTCGATAGCTTCGAGGAAGCTAAAGTAGAACTTGGTTGAGTACCCCGTCGTGACTTAGGCAGATGTCCACAACAGATAAAGATTAGGGTTAAAGACGACCAACTAGAATCTCCCTCGGGATCGGTGTATCCTAGAAGGCTCTAAGCAAAGAAATCAAGGTTTCCAGAAAGAGAACCATGGCCAAGCAAGGAAAGGTATCAACCATACGTCGAAGATCGAAGAAACGCCCCAATGTGCAATATACCTCGAAATGATCGAAGGATGGATTAAGGTCAAGGCTCCCGGTAACACATGAACAAAGCCGGATTTGATAGGCACACTGGGCCGGTAGAGGCACCCCGGCTATTTGAGTACAATTTCAACATTGATGTCTCAGACATCGTATCGATCATAGGTAAAATCATGGATACCAGGTGGCCAAAACAATATTATCAAATCCTTCACAAAGGAAACCCAACTTGGTGTGCAAGTACCATGGAACCCACGGTCATAGGACCGAGAATTGTAGACAACTCCGAGAAGAGTTAGCCCGACTGATCAGCGAAGGGCACCTTCGAGAAGTCCTCAGCGATCGAGCTAAGAACAATTTTTGGGAAAGAGAGGAGAACAGAAAAACAAACAGAAAGAACCACCACACATCATCCACATGATCATTGGAGGGGTCGATGCCCCGCAAGGACCCGTTTTCAAACGGACGAACGTATCAATTACCAGGGAAAAGCGAACTAGGAGTTACATACCAGAGGATGCTCTTACATTCAGCAAGGATGACATCGAGACCTTGTCTCAACCTCATAACGACGCACTGGTAATTTCTTTTCTTTTGAATAAATTTCAAGTTAAGTGTGTGCTCGTGGATCCAGGTAGCTCGGCCAACATAATCAGGTCGAGGGTGGTATAGCAGCTCAGACTGCTCGATCAAATCGTACCCACCTCTCGAGTCTTCAATGGATTCAACATGGCGAGCGAAACATTGAAAGAGGAGATCATCCTCTCGCCCAACGTGGCTGGTACAATCCAAGATACCAAGTTTCATGTCATAGAAGGCGACATGAGATACTGTTACGCCCCACAATATTACGTCGATATTACGTCCAGCAGTATTATATTATGATGATGTTACGCCTTTTAATATAACATTACGATGATGTTACGTTTTGCAGTATTCAATTACGACGATGTTGCACCATGTAGTATTGTACGTTGAATATGTCATAAGGTAATTTATATTACTCCAAGGAAAAAGATTATTTGGAGATTATAAGGATTATGATATTTCAAACAAGTAATGAGTAAATTCGATAAGGTGAGAGGGTAAGCAAATTGAAGAAAACAAATTTCGTCAAAATTTGTTATTTTGGGATAAATACGGCCCGAGCTATAATGCCCAGTATTTATGGACTAGTGTCATACAAGGTACCACATGGACATAATAGTATGATGTATAAGTTGTGTTAAAAGTAAGTAGTATTTTAAGTAAGTTGAGACAATTTTTAATAAATGCGAGTAGTTGGTTAATTACCGAGTAACAGGACATTACCTAATTAATTGAGAATATATTGGACAAGTATTACAAAGCATGAGATGGCAGCCCTTCCTTTTAATTTAAAATGACTCATAAGTCATTACTAATAGGTGGCATGATTTAGAGAAATAGGAACATGAGTCACCTTATTCTTTTAAGGAAAGAGATTCTTTTAAGATCTTTACAATTCAAATTACAATCCAAATAACCAACGTTATTCAGGAACTGTACAAATTCAATCTTACATATAAACCTTACAATCCAAGAAACTTTTTAATTCAAGCAATAAGCCCAACGTTAGTTCACTTCCTAAATAGCAATGTTGTTGCTAAGTGCTAAAGGAAAAGTTTCAGTCAAGATTTTCATTGCATAGCAACGTGATTGCTTCGAGATTTTCATACGACTTGTTCCGTATTTTATCTCAATTGATGTGTGTGAGAAGGATTGTCAAGATAATCGGCTAAGGTATATTAAGGTTATCCCTTCTTTCTTTTTGGCATGATCTATACGACATGAACGAAACGAGAAAATTACAATTTCCATAAATTACTCTATTCGTAGATATGCTAGAGATGTGTTTATTCTTATCCTCTCATATGTCATATTATTCTATCATTTGTTGATGGTCTCAAAAATACGTAAGTTGGTAAAGTTTATTTCATGGTATTAATCCGAGGCAAAATGGTCTTATGACGTACCGAGATATTTTGTTAACATATTTCATATGCCTTTCATGCATTTATACATGAAAATTGACCCATGACCAGATGGCGTACATATATATATATATATATATATGT
>ML276206.1:18080-62398 GCA_005239495.1 Nicotiana undulata
CCATATATATATATATATATATGGGAAAGGTTATGGCGTTATATACGCACCACCACCTAATCAGCTGGTATACGTTGATGATTTGCCCATAGTGGCCTAGATGATAGGATGGGATGCCCTCAGAGGCTTGATGATATTATGAAACATGTACCTATGAATGACATGACATTCATATGCATATACATGAAACTATAATTATTTTATGATTTACCGAGTTATCCAGACTTACAGGTGGAGTCATTTACTCTATATTTCCTTCCATGTCTGCTATGTACTTATTTATGTGCCTTACATACTCAGTACATTATTCTTACTGACATTCATTTTTCCTGGGGACGCTGCATTTCATGCCCGCAGGTTCTGATAGATAGGTCGAGAGCCCTCCAAGTAGGCCATCAGCTCAGCGGAATATGTTGGTGCGCTCCATTTGCTTCGGAGTTGCTTGTTTGGTAAGTATAATTTAGACGTGTTTGGTATGGCAGGACTCTGTCCCGACCTTTATGAAAACTATGTATTCTTAGAGGCTTGTAGACAGATGTCATGTACGTAAAAGATTGTGTGCCCTTGTCGGCCCATGTTCAGTATACGAGTGGTTATTTTGGTCTTATAGGCCAGTATGTCTTATGTATAAGTTGGTATCACATGTTGTATTCTACTTATCTCACTACAGCCTTCCGACTCAGTTATCTATGATAGTATGACATGAAAAGATATGTTATGTTGGTACTCGGTTGAGTAAGGTACCAAGTGCCCGTCGTGGCCCATCAGTTAGGGTCGTGACAAAAGTGGTATCAGAGCAGTTCTATCCTAAGGAGTCTACAAGCCGTGTCTAGTAGAGTCTTGTTTATGGGTGTGTCGTGCACCACACTTATAAGCAGGAGGCTGCAGGGCATTTAGGACTTTCACTCTTTCTTCTTACTCTAGATCGTGTGGTAGAGCTTAGTTGTAAGAATTCAAATTCCTAACTTCTATTTTATTCATAATAAGATGATACCTACATCCAGAAAGATGGTTGGTAAAAGACATGGCTATGGAAGAGTTGAGTAAGAGGAACTCGACTTTGCATCATGCTTATGATAAGTAAATGTGAGGTCTTCAGTTGATCATCTGCGTACTGAAATGTGTAAGCCTCTTGATAAGGAGTCTTGAGGCAAAAATACCTATCCACCTTAATGGTGCAAGACAATGAGAGATTTAGAAGATAAATACAATTTTTAACAAGCAAAAGAAGTAAGATGAAGAAGAGTACGAGGCGCCCAGTTAATGAAGGTTAACAATGTTTATAATTCAAGCAGATGAATATAAGCTTTTTGAGTTATATTCAATAGTAACAAAGGTGTGTACAATTGACCGTACCTATCTCAGTTATGCCCTGTGGAAGCTAACAGGTATAGTTTAAAAAACAGACGAAACATCAGGATCCGGCTGGGGTTAGAGTAACCCAAAATGGTGAATAGATTGTTTGTGTTAGTTGACATTTCCGAAAGGTAATACAAATGTGCTAATATATTCTTGTGAGACACCCAGATGGTGCACTATAAAATATTACAATTAGATGTGTATACTAACATGATCACAAAAATTAAAAACAAAATAAATAAATAAAATAAAAAAATTCGGAATATAGGCACTGAAAGCCTGGAAGGGATAAATATTACCTTAATGTGACTCTCGTCCCTAGAAGAGCAAGGAAGTTAAGCAACCCGAAGAGCCCATGGATGAAGCAAGGGGAGCAAAAAGCAAAAGAATGTCTTGCTGAAATTTTCACAAGAAAGGGATAGGCAGAAATATTAGCAGAGTAATGAGAAGAGAGATAAGGAAGGATTATGAGTTAGATGCGATACATGGATGACAACGATAGATCAAAAAGATGACGGTATTACCGGGTCCATAGTCAGGTGGAGGAAGAGACAAGAGGTGATAGGCCTTAAGACAACAAAAGAGTATAGGCTATGAAGTCATATTCTCGTTTCAAGAAGAAAGTTCGTGACTCAAACGTGATTACCAATAGGAAAAGCTAGACCCCAGAATAATAGAGATCAGTATGGGCTGGTGAACCAGATAAAGTAAACATGAATTAGGGACTGAGTGATTTGATAATAGTCGGCATCATGAGAATTTCAGATTTTGTTCTGGCAATAATAGAATGGACAACAGAAGAAGATTCATGAGAAATTTAGAGAATGGTCGTTCAGGCAGACGCTTCCCTAAAGCAAGCGATGTGAGTAAAGTTAAACTTAAGGAACTATGTGTGCCACTTAAACTAAGTCTCACCCTCGTGAGCAAGGAAATTTGGTATCCTTGGTATAGAAGGATTACCGCAAGGCGAGTAAGGGTCGTCGATGACGTGAAAAGACGCCAAAGGTAATGAGTTAAAACATCTATACTTAGATCATCGTAGCTCTAGATCTTAGTACTCCCCTAAAGGGGGGAATATGGAGTAATGTGACATTAAGTCAAAATTAAGTGGTTCTAGTAACTATGGAATGGTTAAGGAAGAATGCGATAAAAATGAAAGGGATGAGGTTGCATTTATTCAAATCCTACGGATATGTTACAATTCATAAACATTATGCAAGCACAGCGTCAAGGAAAGGAAGTAAGGGTCCCTGCCCGAGATGTTATTGATAGATAAGGATCCAGTGTGAGACGTAAGTTAAGATAAAAGGAATAACCCAAGAAAGACAACAAGAAACATTAATATGAGAATTGTCCAACGAGTAGTTATTAATTGGTTCGGGAAGAGCCTAGTTATTGCTAAACAAGAGATTAAAGACGAGTCAACAGATCGTGCAGGATAAACATAGTAAAACCCAATATAGTGAATTCAACCTCGCAGTTATGACATCTTGATCATTGAGAAATATTTAGATAGGATTTGGGGTAGTTAAAGGTAACATATGAGTGTTACGGACATAAAAGAAAGTTCCCCGGGGAAGTCAGTCAAAATATCAAGTTCAAAAGTAACCTTACAAGTACAAGGGGGTGGAAGTAAGTAACTACGGATAATTATAGGCAAGGAAGGACATCAAAAGGTCGGTTGAGTATACAATGTAATGATCTCATAGCTTTAAAAGAGTCAAAGGATCCTCCCTAAATACTACAATGAAAGACTAGCTGAGAAAGTAAGGAAGAAGGCTTCAACCTTGTAAGGCCCCGGAAACTTTTGCTAAGCAATATAGGATTCGGGGTGCCAGGTAGACTAATTGTAATATTTTATGTGCTTTAATTATAATTTAAATGAATTGGATGTGGTGGATAAGTGTATGAGTCATATAATAAGTAATGTGAGGTCCAAGGGGAAGCCTAAGGCTAGGCCAAATGGGAGAATTCCATAATAGGCTAAAACTCCAAAGGTATTTGCACTAGTACACACTTTGAAGGAGCATATCTAATTATTTATAAAGTATTATGTGATTAATAACCTATCAAATGAAAGGTCTTCGAGTCTAGTTTTCAAAATTTCAAACCTTTTGTCATTTGGACATACCTACGCAAAGTTATGGTCCAATTACCGAAGGCTGAAAAAATGCGACCATGTGTCAAATCTGCGATCGCATTTCATGTCGCATGTTGATTCTGCGATCGCAGATACGTTGCAGACTGGCCCAGTTTAGCCCAAGTTTGGGCATCTACTTTGCAATGCACTCTGCGGCTCGCATGTTTGTTCTGCGGTCCATTCTGCGATCACAGACCCTGTTCCGGAGACTTATTTTTCCTATTTTTATAACCCGACCCCATTTTCATAAATAGGTTTAGGGGCTTCATTTGAGGTCATTTTCTACTGATTTTAGATAGATATGAGAGCAAATAGAGAGAGAAAGAAGGGGGCTAACTTCATAATCATCCAAATCTTGCTCAAGTCATCAAGAATCAAGAAAGATAACCATAGATTGTCTTCCATCCGGGTAAGTTCTACTTCCAAAAACTTCATGCAAGAAGTTAAGAGTTCAAATATGTTGTGAGGGTTAGAAATAGGCCATGCATGTGGGACTAAGTTGTAGTATGTGTTGTTAAAGAACTAAGTTGGGTAGTTCATGTTAAAATTTGGGTGAAGGAAGAAGAGATTGGCATTTCTAAACCTTGTAGTCTACTTCACATACTAGGTGGTTGATGAAATTCCTAAGAGAGTTATATCATGGTAATCTTCCTAATTATTAATCGATTTCCGCTACCTCCTTATAGACTGTTATGGCTAGAGGTGTTTGTGTATTGTCTAAACTTAAGGAAAAGCTCTTTGAGTTATGTATGGCTAACTTTAACCGTTGTAAAATCCCTCTTGTTGTGGTAAGCATACAGTATGTGTACTTATATGGAAATATGTGAATTGACTGTCTAGTTGATTGCTACCCCACTGTGTTAGATGAGATTTTGAATTGTGACTTTGCATGCCTACATTATTATGTGCAAAGCTTGTAATTGTTTGAGGTTATTGATATGAAACGATGTAAATAAGTTGAACGATTATGGCAATACCTTGTACATGAATTATTACTTGGTGAAAATTAGGGTGCCTTGGGCCCAAATAAACGAATTGTTGATGTGAACTTGTGCTCCTTGAAAGGAGGATTCTTGTGATGTAATTTTTTGGGATTGAAATATGAAATATGTTTTGTTGCCACCCCAGTGTGTTAGATAAGATTATAAATTGTTTTTGGCATGTCTACTTCATTATGAGAAAAGTCGGTAACTGTTTGAAGCTAATGATGTGAAGTCTTATAAATAAGTTGACAGTTATGGCAACACTTCGTATATGAAAATCCTGCTTGATGAAAGTTTGGGGTGCTTTGGGCCCAAGTGATTGAATTAATAAATGTGAATTTGTGATCCTTGAAAGGAAGGCCCATGTGATGAAATTATTTGGTGTTGTTGTTGAATTTGGAATCCTTGAAAAGAAAGTTCTTATAATGAAGTTGTTGGTTGTTGTTGCTGTTGTGATGAGATTATTGGTGGTGTTGTTTTTGAAATATAAATTGTCAGGCGGGGTCGGGTTGCGCGCCGTAACACGAAGTAATAAGGTGTGTGTTGTGGTGATAAGGATGAAAATTGTCAGGCGGGGTCGCGCAACACGAAGTAATAAGGTGTGGGTTATGGTGATAAGGGTGGCCGAGGTAATAAGGGTGGCCGAGGGTATAAGGGTGGAAAAGTGATCTTTATCACTATTGATATGAAATTGATTAAACTCGTGAATATGGTGGTGTTGGAAAGGGAAAAAGAAGAGATTGTAAAATTGTTGACTTTGATTGTCTCTTTCCGTGTGTTTTGATTGTTGGACCTATTGTTGTCCTTTTTCTTATCTATATATTGGTTGACTGTACTTGGGATAAAGTTTGTTCATACATACTAGTACTATTCCACAGTACTAACGTCCCTTTTGCCGGGGGTGCTACATCTTTTATATGGATGTAGTGGTTCCATAGCAGGTAGCTTAGCCCGCCGTTAGTGTTACCTCCTCTTCATCTCTACAACAGTTGTGGTGAGCCCCTATTCTCCTCGGGGCCGTGTGTGGATGATTCCACCCTCTTTTGTTTATGTTATAAAGGTATAGTCGGGGCCTTGTTACCGGAAAGTATGTAAAATCCCTAGTATTCGTAGAGGCTCCATAGACATGATGTGGGTGTATATATGTATTTTTGGGTAGTAACAGTACGTACTCGGAACCGTGGATCATGTTGTAAAGTTATGTATGTATTATGTATGTTTGAACAGCAATCGCTGAAATGTTAAAAGAGGAAACAATGGAGATATGTTGTAAGATGTACTTTGAAGCTAAAATCGGCTAACTCATATGAAATAATGTATGTTATGAACGCAGGGTAATACGTTGGGCAGGAAATGCAATCCAGGTCCGCTTGACTGGGTTCACCCGGTTAGGCGCCGGTCTCGTCCCTCGATTTTGGGGCGTGACAAACTTGGTATCAGAGCCTAAGGTTTTAAAGTGTCCTAGGATGTCTCGGAGCTGTGTCTAGTAGAGCCCTTCTTATCGGTGTGTTGTCGACCACATCTATAATTAGGGGGCTACATGGACATTTAGGAATTTCACCCTTCTTTGATACTCCAATCGTGCGATAGAGCTCAAGTTAGGGAGTTAGTTTTCTCTCCAAGCCTTACTCTCAAAATGAGTAATCATGATACCATAATCCGCGTGTTTGAAGCCATGAGGAGGGAATGATCCCACCATTGAGTCCGAAGGGACTGCCCAAGGGCTTGTTAGGAGAATGTATTGAGTTGTGGAGGGATTGGTAGAACCTATCGCTAAGAGGGGAGTTCCCTCGTCCCTATTGATGTCCCTGCACCACCAAATCCTATAGTATATTGGTATGGTACCAATGTGCTCTTGTTGTGTATGTACATCCATATTGAAGAACCTTCATAGGCATGGTCTTAATGAATGTTTAGTCACAAACCATTGCATGCACCTACTCTTTGAACGAGATCCAATATTTCTTGAATTCACTCTACCACAAATTTTCTTATTTGCAATCTTTTATGATATCGAGCTCTATGATCATGTCCTTTAATTGAGTTGTAGCTATAGAATTACCATTTCCAACACGCCTTTCTAAACTCTAACAAGCGACTATACCCGAAGAATTTCTCATCGAATGAAGGGATGAACCATTATCATATGTTCGCACAAAATAAAAAGATATCTTTTCTTGGCCCTTTTTCTTCGGGTTTCTACTTCAATCTGAATGTTGATATAGATGAATATCTTGCTTTGTTTCATCATCATCTCTAGTATGGTAGTGCCCTCGCTCTATCTTTGTTGAGGATTTCATTTTGGCCTAGTGGTCGGAGTCGGCTAAATTTTTAATTGCTTGGCGAGAGTCTCCCTCTTTTCCGACAGGTTATTTTCTTAATTTGGTCTGCTCACTTACTTTTAAACATTATTAAATCTCCCTCGAAGCTAGGGTCCGTCGAGCCTACATGTAGCTGGATCGTGCTACTTATTCTTGTTGCTCATCTTATTGTTGAAGGTTGTTCTTCTTTTGGTTATAAGGAAGACGAGCATTTTTGCTCCTCCTATGGATTGCATAATACTTGTTTAAGTGTCATTATATGTTAATTGCTCCATGTTGCTACGAATCCAGCTGATTTGTTTGATGTTTGTAGTGGCTCCACTAGTCGTGAAGCTCTTGAGTTACTCTTAAAACCTCAAGTTCTTTTTTTTTATTAGCTACTCTGTCGTACCCGACTTTCCTCTAGTTTTTGAACCATTCCTCAGTTCCAATCTCAAGGGCCGAAGGAACAACATAATTATGTCCTTGGTATCTATAAATACAACTTCTTTTATCAATGGTGATCCACCCTAATTCTGTACCAATTCCAGTGAACCTAGAAAATGGGATAGATGTAACAATACCTTTATTTTCTAGTTAACTAGTTTTCGGTCCTCTGATATTACTGGGGTTTTCAGTATTCTGACATAACTAAATAAGGATATGGGATTATAGGTGGCGGGGGCAAGTCAATCCATCCTCTTACTTTAACTACGAGCCTGCTTCATTTACTATCGGTTATACTATCCCTTCTCAATCATATTCCCTTAGAAGCACTATCGTTAAAGGTTGAACTCTGAACCAGAAAGAGCAGCTCTAATTTTAAAATACTTCTAGATATATGGTCAATGGATTAATAAATGCCACAAATTACATGGGTTCCCACTTCACTTCAAGTTCATCAAGGGTTGATAGCATGCCGCAATTTCTGAACCATCTATGCATGTGCTAATCTAACAATCCTCTTCACAGTCGAACTCTCACCTTTTAGTTTTGGGGTTCACCAAAGAGAAACACACCTAGTAACACATTCATATGTCAAGCCTTCCTCTCGGCCAAGCCTTATAGCATCTCCCAATTTGGTCGGTAATAACTGGTTGTGTAGAAGTGTGTTGTAGTGCTTCGTTGCGAAGCATAGTTGCTAAATATAAGTGGATTTTTAAATTTTGGAGCTATACATCATGTGACTATATGCAGAGATCTTCTTTCAAAAACGTAAAGGTCCTCGTAATCCCTTATATTATCACCTTTCCTAGTGGTTACAATGTAAAGGTCACTTCTATAAGCTCTCTCACTTTCTTTTCATTTGTCTTGCATCATGTGTTGTTTACCCGTAATCTTCAATGCGATATTATCTCAATTTCTCAACTAGTTATCCAACTATATGATCTGATTTAATTAACCTCACTTTTATGTACTCTACAAGCGCCCTGGGAGTGGGCAAATTTCCCCTTTACTACAGACTTCTAAATGTCTTCAACTCTGTTTAAGCTTGTTGATTCCAAATGGTGTTCTTAGTTGTGCTGCCTTACTATCTATTTTCATCTGGTAACTCTCCTTGTGAATCTAATTTTATGCCTTATGGCATCGAGGGTCGGGGTATGTTCCTTTTGTTATGATAAAAAGATATTGCTCGCACTCCTTGTGAGATTTTCTCCTAAACGATCATCTACCTGCTCTGCTTGTCCATGTGACTAGGTAACTTGGGTTACTCTTCTCCGATAAGTGCATCAAGACTTCTCACCCTTTCATAATTATTCATATGGTCACTTCGAGGCCTTATTCTACACTAGCTCATAATGATTTTGAGTACTTTCTCGCCATTGTTGATGATTTTCTAGGGCTACGAGGGCATGTCTCATGGGTTCCAAAAGTAATGATTTTCCTTAAAGTTCAAGCTTAAATTGCCATGATTTCGAATCAAAGTGTGTCCCCTTTTCAAAAGTCTTAAATGGGTCGGATTTGATGAGGTTATGTGACTTTCTGCTCACTCGGCTTCTAGGAGTATTGACAACGTCATGGTCATGTATGGGGAAATCTGCTACCTCTGGCATTTCACCGCATTGGGAAGGGGTAGATTGTTCGAATTTTGATAACCTCATAACTAGATGACTTCTTTTCCATCCTCATGCGCTTGTGGCATAAAGTCCTTGTGTCGCTTATTGTTAGGAGTGAAATCAAATTCCATGTATTTCATTTGCGGCCTCAATCACACCCATGTTGCAATAGTCTTACCATTTGAGCTCAACTATTTACCTTACACTCAAAGACACAGCGGGTGTATCCTACTTGATCAGTTCTTTAAAGTCTCAAGTTCACATACATGGTATCCACCTTATCTAATAATACTAGTTACCACTATGCTTTACTTATCTGATAATTGATGTAGTCACCTGGACTAAACCATGTCAGCATCATTAATATGGATCCTCGTGTCTCTTAGCATATAACCTCATGAAATACTCTACTCTGCACATTAATGGATTCCTGAATAATTCCAGCCCAATCTTGAACTCTGTTGCTCCTCACTGTATTTGGCCTATTTTGGTATTGAAAGTTCAAATGTGTCAAAGTCACCCTGTGATCTCATATAGACAGTAGATAATTTTATGGTCAATTTACTATGGCACATATTAGAGAAATCATGAAGGTCACCACAAGTTTAGTTTGGGTGTTCGCATAGAGATTTAGATTCATGAGGGTAAACCGGTTATTCTCAAAATTTTCCCCTATAGATGTTATGTGAATTGATAATGAAGGGTACATAAGAGCATTTTACCCATTAGGTTGTACTAGGAGTATGATGTTCCCCGTAACTGTTCCTCATGTACTTTGTGTTTTCATATATTTATGTCTAAGAAGGTAGTGATAAAAGAAGGGTGTGAATTGCTTTGATTGAACTATATGATCATGGTAATATCCTATATGATGCATTATTGGCAAGAATCATCGTGGCTTGACCTAATATGGATTGTTGATTGAAATCAAATTATATTCTTGTTGATGAACACCTTCGTGATTACATTAATGGCTGGTAGGGATTATTATGAACACATGATTGTTTGGTTACTATGAAATGATATCCTTGATGGTATGATGCCATGTGATGGAATTGTGGGTTGTTGTTGTTACCATGAAATGTATGTCCGGTGGAATGTAAATTGTACAGTGGAAATCATTAAAGGTAAAGTTAATGGATAGTTAACTCATGCGAGGTGTCTATCTGTCATCTTTGTTATGTATGTTTGGGAGTTTATATTATTTCCGTGAATGTGTTATGGCAGAGCTTGTAAGCCGAGGAGGCCACCTTGAAGGCTGAAAGTGTCGTGGAAGGAAAATATTTTTGCTTGATTGTATATCAATTATTTTTTACTTCAAAGGAACCATATAGGTGTTATGATCCAAAAATGTGCAGTCCATGTTCAGGTGTCTTTATGGTAATGTAGTTCTTGTGATGTTGAGATTAGTGTTATGGGTATATACATTGTGGTGCTTTGTCGAGTTATTGATGAGTTTTAAAGATGGTTTTGGTAGTTCTCTGACAGGTGGATAGGCCTAGTTACAAAGGAGAAGCTGTCGAAATTTCTAAAATATTTGGGGGTCAATCAACAATTTAGGGGCTTGAGGTAGGATAGAAAAGAAATATGTTATGTTAGGTGTTTGGGTTAGGCTATACCTCTCATTAGAGGACGAATGATCCTAAGCGGGGGAGAATGTAAGGCCCCGGAAAATTTTGCTAAGCAATATAGGATTCGGGGTGCCAGGAAGACTAATTGTAATATTTTATGTGAGGTGTTTGTGTATTGTCTAAACTTAAGGAAAAGCTCTTTGAGGTATGTATGGCTAACTTTAATCCTTGTAAAATCCCTCTTGTTGTGGTAAGCATATGGTATGTGTACTTATATGGAAATATGTGAATTGACTGTCTAGTTGATTGCTACCCCACTGTGTTAGATGAGATTTTGAATTGTGACTTGGCATGACTACCTTATTATCTGCAAATCTTGTAATTTTTTGAGGTTATTGATATGAAACGATGTAAATAAGTTGAACGATTATGGAAATACCTTGTACATGAATTATTACTTGGTGAAATTAGGGTGGGCCCAAATAAACGAATTGTTGATGTGAACTTGTGATCCTTGAAAGGAGTATTCTTGTGATGTAATTGGTTGGGATTTAGAATATGAAATATGATTGGTTGCCACCCCACTGTGTTAGATAAGATTATAAATTGTGTTTGGCATGTCTACTTCATTATGAGAAAAGCCGGTAATTGTTTGAAGCTACCGATGTGAAGTCTTATAAATAAGTTGACAGTTATGGCAACACTTCATATATGAAAATCCTGCTTGATGAAAGTTTGGGGTGCTTTAGGCCCAAGTGATTGAATTAATAAATGTGAATTTGTGATCCTTGAAAGGAAGGCCCATGTGATGAAATTATTTGGTGTTGTTGTTGAATTTGGAATCCTTGAAAGGAAAGTTCTTATAATGAAATTGTTTGTTGTTGTTGTTGTTGTTATGAAATTATTGGTGGTGTTGTTTTTGAAATATAAATTGTCAGGCAGGGTCGTGTTGCGCACCGCAACACGAAGTAATAAGGTGTGGGTTGTGGCGATAAGGATACAAATTGTCAGGCGGGGTCGGGTTGCGCGCCGCAACACGAAGTAATAAGGTGTGGGTTGTGGTGATAAGGGTGGCCGAGGTAATAAGGGTGGAAAAGTGATCGTTATCACTATGAAATTATTGGTGGTGGTGTTTTTAAAATATAAATTTTCAGGTAGGGTCGGGTTGTGCGCCGCAACACGAAGTAATAAGGTGTGGGTTGTGGTGATAAGGGTGGCCGAGGTAATAAGGGTGGAAAAGTGATCGTTATCACTATTGATATGAAAATTATGAAACTCGTGAATATGGTGGTGTTGGAAAGGGAAAAAGGAGAGATTGTAAAATTGTTGACTTTGATTGTCTCTTTCCGTGTGTTTTGATTGTTGGTCCTATTGCTGTCCTTTTTCTTATCTGTATATTGGTTGATTGTACTTGGGATAAAGTTTGTTCATACATACTAGTACTATTCCACAGTACTAACGTCCCTTTTGCCGGGGGCGCTACATCTTTTATATGGATGTAGGTGGTTCCATAGCAGGTAGCTTAGCCCGTCGTTAGTGGTACCTCCTCTTCATCTCTGCAGCAGTTGTGGTGAGCCCCTATTCTCCTCGGGGCCGTGTGTGGATGATACCACCCTCTTTTGTTTATGTTATAAAGGTATAGCTGGGGCCTTGTTACCGGCAAGTATGTAAAATCCCTAGTATTCGTAGAGGCTCCGTAGACATGATGTGGGTGTATATATGTATTTTTGGGTAGTAACAGTACATACCCGGAACCGTGGATCATGTTGTAAAGTTATGTATGTATTATGTATGTTTGAATATCAATCGTTGAAATGTTAAAAGAGGAAACAATGGAGATATGTTGTAAGATGTACTTTGAAGCTAAAATCGGCTAACTCACATGAAATAATGTATGTTATGAACGCAGGGTAATACGTTGGGCAGGAAAGGCAATCCAGGTCCGCTTGACTGGGTTCACCCGGTTAGGCGCCGGTCTCGTCCCTCGATTTTGGGGCGTGACAAACCTAAGCTTAGTGACCTAAGTAGGGAATGGTCTTATAACAAGAGTCACACAATAACATTGTATGGACTCTATAAGAAAATAGCACCTACAGTGGCTAATGAACGGGAAGTCAAATCAGAAGTGATATCCAGGATCATATGCGTTGTATGGAATTGTAACAACCCGGTCGGTCGTTATGCAGAATCTGCATTATATTTATTGTTAATACCTTATCATAGGTTGGTTATATTGTCCATGATGTATTAGAGTTGGTTAGCTCGGGCTTGGAATGATTATAGAGGAAATTAAGACACTTAGTCTCTAAAAGTAGCTTTAGAGTTAGAAAAGTCAACTGAGAGTTGACTTATTGGTAAATGACCTCGGAATGCAGATTTTATGGATCATATAACTTCGTTAGGTGATTTAGGACTTAGAAGTGTGTCCGGAATATTTTTGTGATGTCCGGTATCGAATTAGGCTTGAATTGGCGAAAGTTAGTTTTTGACGATTTTCGGTCGGTAGTGGAAAATTGGCTATCTGGGTAGGAATGGAATTCCGACAGTTGGAACAGTTTCGTAATGTCATTTTGGATTTGTTTACAAAAGTTTAGGTCAATCGGAGTTGTTTTGGATAGTTTCGGCATCGTTGGTGGAATTTAGGAATTTCAAAGTTCATAGACTTGAATTTGATGTGATTTTTGGTGTTTCGAAGGCTCGACTAAGTCGAATGATGTTATGGGACGTGTTGGTATATTTGTTGAGATTTCTGAGGGCCTCGGGTGGATTTCGAAAGGTTAACAGATCAATTTAGACTAGAAGAAAAGCTGCTGTATTTTTTTCACAGCAGCATGAACAGTAACTCGGATGAACAGTAACTCAGGTGAACAGTAACTCGGGTGAACAGTAACTCAGGTGAACAGTACTCGGGTGAAACAGTAACTCGGGTGAATAGTAAAACGCGTGAACAGTATTTAAATAAACCCTCCGCGACCATTAAACACTTTTACACCATTTTTGAACGGGAAAAGAGCTTTGAGGCAATTTTGAAGAGAGGAAATCATTGTTCTTCATTGAGGTAAGGATTTTGGACCCTAAAACTTGCTTATTTACTATTAAGGAACAAAATATCAGTGTTTAATTCATGAAAATCAGTAGAAAAAGGTGGAGTTAGGGCTTGAGATTATGAGACCTTCCAGGGATGATTTGAGGGGTCAAACGAACTCCGATTTTTGAGTTATTTATATGTACGGACACGTGAGATGATGAAGAACATTTTGGTATAAAGTTTTTCGAGTTGCGGGCTCAGGGGTCAGGTTTTGCCTGATTTCGTGTTTTGTGCTTAAAATCGATATTTTTCAATTGGAATTCATTCCTTTAGCATAATTTGATGATAAAAATCTGAACTTGGTATCTTTGGAGCACTCGGAAGTTGATTCGAGAGGCAAGCGTGTTGCAGAGTAGCTTTTCGGGCTAGTTCGAGGTAACTAATGTCTTTAAATTATGTCCTGAGGGTATGAAACCCCGGACTTTGCATCCTTTCACGGTTTTGTTGTGCACAAATTGGGAAATTTGAAATATATTCCTTTTTAGGCGACTATTGAGTTGCGAAATCGCTTTTAAAGTCTATGCTTAATAGTATTGATATATTTTTTACATATTTGGGTTGTAAGACATGTTTGGGGCCTACTGCCGATCTTTTTAACCCCTTAGGGCTATTTTACAAATATTCCTCACTTGATATGTTATGATTTTTCACTCAGTCCTTCTTGATAATTGTTTTGACACTCAGAGTATGTTGATATTATTTCTTGAAAATGAAATACTATTTTTGGGTCGAGAACCCGGTATATTTATGGCCCGAGTGGCATATTGAGAGTCTCTGACTGAGTGAGGTCGAGAGCCTATATTGTGAGGATGTTCTGATATGAGAGAGGTCGATTGCCTGAGAGTGATTGATGCCATGATTTGGCTTATTTATAACGCTTGGGCTGAAGGAGCCCCTCCGGAGTCTGTACACACCCCCAGTGAGCGCAGGAACCTACTGAGTGCCAGTGCCAAGTGCCGAGTGACGAGTGATTGGGAGGGCATGAGTGATTGTGAGGTGTTGAGTGAGTGTTACAGAGAGATGGTGAGGTGCTGAGGGAATATTTACGAGTGATGATTGTGGCCCGAGGGGCAGATGTATGATGATATTTTATTGAGTTTTGACCATGATTCACTTCATTTTTCAAACTGATATTTTGAGAGTTTTACCGAGAAATACTCGAAAATATACTTGTTTTAAAGAATTTTATGGAAACTGGTTTGAACTTATATACACTTATGTGAACCGTGGTATTTTACTGTTTTGTGGATTGGTGTAATTATGTTGTGTGTTTCTTATTCTCCAGACTATGATTTATTTTCATTACTACTGAGTTGGCATACTCATCATTACTCCATGTACCTCTGTGTACAGATCGAGGTACTAGTGCAGAGAAGTAGCCATATTCGCTCGTTATCAGTAGCATTTACGGGATTTCGAGGTAGCTGTCCACTGTCCGCAGCTTCTTCATTTCCCTTCCTTATCAGTATTAGCATTTGATTTCTACACATTGTTTATGACATTAGCAGAGTTAGTTTTATTTCTTAGATGCTCGTGACCATGTTGATTCCTGTCCTGGGGGAGTTGTTTAGACAGTGAATTATTTTATATTTGCTTAAAGACTTAGGAAATTTTCATACTTGCTATGCTGATATTAAATGATATTGCGATATTTGATTAAACTAAGTGTGTAGTTATGTGATGGTTCGCTAGCCTAGTTCCAATATAGGCGTCATCACGACCTGTTAGGATTTGGGGTCGTGACAGGAATTCCAATATGCAGGGTACTAAGATAAGTTGAGTATGCACACGAAAGGGGGAAAAAGACCAGGAAAGGTTAAAGCCTATGTTTAGAGAAAGCTCAGGTGGAACGAAAGAAATTATTCAATCAATGATTCAGATTGGATTACGTTATAAACGCACTTCAGAGTTTGGAGTTTTATACATGCAGCATATACAACCGTAGAAGATTTCGGTATAAGTTAAAAAAAAAAGAATTGAGCCCAGGTCATAGACGAGGAATTGAGTTATTAAAGGATTGTATCATGGATATTCCTCAGCGCCCATGAAAGGCTAAACGTAATAACTAATACCATGAACCACAGATCGGGAGGTAGCTTAAGACAACATAAAGACTGATCATAAAAAGGAGGAGACTAAAGAGATAAATCAACGAAGTATATCAGGAATCTGATTATTGGACCGAGAAAATTATAGAAATCCTGATTGAGAACATTACAGTATCACTCTTAATATCAGAGGTACCAAATGGATAGTACAACAACTATATTCTATAATGGCTCTACGATAAAGCTAGTTAGAAGAATACCAGTCTCATAAGAATTTAGTATGGAGCTCCCACATGATTGTATAGGAACCAGAGGTGCAAGTATTATAATAGAGCTTCAAATTATGGACGTGAATTACACCTATGTGGAATGGAGGTCATGAAAGAGATGAAAGATACAATGCGAGATTTTAAGGTGAGTAAGGTAAAGGTGAACAACGTACAAGATACTCAAGGGCAGAAGATTGTGAATAGTCCATGCTTCAAATAGAAGGCTAGAAGCACTAGGATTCAATATCCAGGAATGATAACAGCGTCGTCAATGACGTACCTTCCAGCCTATGGTTTATAAGTACCAAAAGGTCTAATTAGAGAGTAAAATAAGAGTTAGAAATGATGTGATGTCTTTATGTTCCAGAATAGCACAAGGGAATCGATCGCAAGCTAAAGTATGATAGAACGACAAGGTTTTAGAAAGACAAGAGTAGGGATAAGAAGAACGCAAGTGAGAAGGTGACGAAAATGGGTAAGTCCTAGGAACTAAGCCCGTGAAAACATAGGAGTCGATGGTTTCTTTAAGCTATTGAAAGCTCAGCATAGCCTAGGCGAACCCAAAAAGAGTCTAAGACTAACAACATTTAGAAGAAATGGAATGTTGGTCCTGGTAGTAGAATAAGGATACAATTGTGATAAATAAAGGATGACGTTTGAGCCTCCGATTGAGTAATCAGTTCATGAATTATACATGATTAAAATACCCACATAAGGAAAATCATTGGGATGACTATGATATGAGATAGGGTTATGGAAGTACAGTATCGCCCCAGGTGGATCAGAAAAATCATTTCAAATGTTCCATGATGCAACGTAAGTCCTAGTGGTAATATATTATGTAAGAAGTTTCAAGTTATCAATGGAAGATTAAAGATCAACATTGAGGTGAATCAACAATGGATGGGCAAAAGCTGCAAAGTACGAAATAAGATTAGGCCATCAGTCTTAAGATGAACAGTAATAAGAAGCGTTAAAAGACCTAACTTTATGCATATAGAATAAGCAACGAAAGTAACCTGGAGTTTGGTAGTAGACCTGAGTAACGATAAATAGAAGTAAGAATTATGGTATAGTGTGGCCTACTTAGATGAAGTATATCTAATGACGCCCAGAGGGACAACTTGACATAATTTTATATATGTTCACAAAGTAAAGCCTAGAGATTGGATAAAATCTGGAGGAAAGAGAAGAGAAGAGTCGTATAAGCGCAAATACATAATTAGAGGCGTACAAGCTGCATGATAGAAGGTAGCAATAGTTACGAGATTAGAAGGATTCCGACTACAAGTTGTGGTGTGATAAAGAGGCTTAAAGGGGGGAACGCCTTGGCCTTTGGATTTATTCACAGAACAACTAACTAAATGGCAAGGAGAGTATTAAGGTATTCACAAGAGCTATAAGTTATGAAAATGATAAGGGCATCAGTCAACATTCGAGGACGAAAGTTCCAAAGGGGGGAATGATGTTATGCCTCGCAATATTACGTCGATATTACGTCAAGCAGTATTATATTACGATGATGTTACTCCTCGCAGTATTACATTACGATGATGGTACGCTCTGCAGTATTAAATTATGATGATGTTGCACCCTATAGTATTGTACGTTGAATTTTTCATAAGGTAATTGACATTACTCCAAGGAAAAAGATTATTTGGAGATTATAAGGGTTATGCTATTTCAAACAAGTGATGAGTAAATTAGAGAAGGTGAGAGGGTAAGCAAATTGAAGGAAACGAATTTCGTCAAAATTTGGCATTTTGGGGTAAAATACGACCGGAGCTATAATACCCGGTATTTATGGACTAGTGTCATAAAAGGTATCACATAGACATAATAGTATGATGTATAAGGTGTGTTAAAAGTAAGTAGTATTTTAAGTAAGTTGAGACAATATTTAATTATACGGGTAATTGGTTAATTACCGGGTAACGAGACAGTACCTAATTAACTGAGCATATATTTGACAAGTATTACAAAGCATGAGATGGCAGGCCCTCCTTTTAATTTAAAATGACTCATTAGTCATTACTAATAGGTGGCATGATTTGGAGAAATAGGAACATGAGTCACCTTATTCTTTTAAGGAAAGAGATTATTTTAAGATCTTTACGATTCAAATTACAATCTAAATAACCAACGTAATTCAGGAACTGTACAATTCAAGCTTACATATAAACCTTACAATTCAAGAAACTTTACAATTCAAGCCATAAGCCCAACGTTAGTTCACTTCCTAAATAGCAACGTTGTTTCTAGGTGCTTAAGGAATAGTTTCTGCCAAGATTTTCTTTGCATAGCAACGTGATTGTTTCGAGCTTTCCATACGACTTGTTTCGTGTTTTATTACAATTGATGTGTGTTACATGGATTGTCAAGAGAATCGACTAAGGTATGTTAAGGTTATTCCTTCTTTCTTTTTGGCATGATCTATACGACATGAACGAAATGAAAAAATGCACAACTTCCATAAATTACTCTATTCGTAGAAATGCTAGAGACTTTATTATTTTTCTTCATTTCATTGTCTTTTGTTCTTGTCTTCTAATTTTCTAAAAATAGATAAAGAGTTTCTTACATATTATCGAAAGATTCGTTCGAATCCGACCCAACATGAATTTTTAGCTAAAATGGTTTTTCGGGAGATAGAGAAAGATACAAAACTCTATTATCTATATTTGAATTTCAAATTATATACCTAAGACAAGAAGAAGAAATTCGTTTTATTTTCCTAATTTCACGAAAGGAAGAACTCACTCTTGTTGATAAAGGCTTCTTGATTCGTAATCAGGAATATAGGTCAAAAAAAGAGTTATCCTCAACTTTAGTTTTGATTCTTTCTACAATTAGATCTTCTATCACCAAAGAAAGCGCCATTATTATCTTATTTACTTTGATTCCGACAAACTAACTACTGTTTTGCTACAAACACAAAAAAAATAATTGAACTTAGTGCTCTACTTGATTTTGCTTGACTTTTGATTCAAAGGAAAAAAGGCGTGGAGCTTAAATAACTCACTCAGAACGCTTTTTAAAAGATTACGTGGTACAATTAGGTCGAATAAACCCTTCTGGAATAAGTATTCAGCTGCTTGTGAACCTTCGGGTACTGTTTTATTCAATGTTTGTTCAATTACTCTTTTACCTGCAAATGCAATGTAGGCATTGGGTTCGGCAATAATGATATCCCCCAACATACCAAAACTAGCCGTCACTCCACCAGTTGTCGGAGATGTAAGGATTGATACATATATTCTTATCCTCCTAAATATCATATTATTCTATCATCTGTTCATGGGTCTCAAAAATACGTAAGTTGGTAAAGTTTATTTCATGTTATTAATTAGAGGTAAAACGGTCTTATGACGTATCGAGAGATTTTATTACCATATTTCATATGCATTTCATGCATTTATACATGCACATTGACCCATGACCAAATAGCGTTATATACACGTATATATATATATATATATATATATATATATATATATATATATATATATATATATATATATATATATATGTATGTATGTATGTATATGGGATATGGGAAAGTTTATGGCGTTATATACACACCACCACGTGATCAGCTGGTATACGTTAATGATTTTCCCACAGTGGCCGAGATGATAGGATGGGATGCCCTAAGAGGTTTGATGATATTATGAATCATGTACCTATGCACGACATGACATTCATATGCATATTCATGAAACTATAATTATTTCATGATTTACAGAGTTATCCAGACTTACAGCTGGAGTCATTTACTCTATATTTCCTTCCATGTCTGTTATGTACTTATTTATGTGCCTTACATACTCGGTACATTATTTGTACTGATGTCCCTTTTGCTTGGGGACGCTGTGTTTCATGCCCGCAGTTCCCGATAGACAGGTCGAGAGCCCTCCAAGTAGGCCATCAGCTCAGCAGAATATGTTAGTGCGCTCCATTTACTTCGTAGTTGCTTGTTTGGTTAGTATAATTTAGACGTGTATTGTTTGGTATGGCGGGACTCTGTCCTGACCTTTATGAAAATTATGTATTCTTAGAGGCTTGTAGACAAATATCATGTATGTAAAAGATTGTATGGCCTTGTCCGCCCATGTTCAGTATACGAGTGATTATTTTGGACTTGTAGGCCCGTATGTCTTATGTATAAGTTGGTATCACATGTTGTATTCTACCTTATCTCGCAGCACCCTTCCGGCTTAGTGATTTATGATAGTATTACAAGAAAATATACGTTATGTTGGTACTCGGTTGACTAAGGTACCGGGTGCCCGTCGCGGCCAATCGGTTGGGGCCGTGGCAGATACAATGCCTTACTGGGAAGGCTATGGATACACAGTATGAGGATGGTACCATCAACCCTTAATCAAATGATGAAGTTCCCAACCAAGGATGGAGTAAAGACATTGTACGAAGAGCAGCATGCGGCAAGAGAGATGTTTGCAGTGCACGATGTGGCACCGACATCGACACCTTCTACGTCGAAAGAGCCAAAAAACAAACAAACGGCCAAGTAGCAACCACAACCTATGTTCTCGACTGCACCCGGATGAATAAACAAAGGACCGTGTCATGTCCTCAGAGCGAACAATTAAAATATATCGAGGATCGAACGCTATCATCGCCAAGCTACAACACTTTCCCTTTTCATTTATGTTTTATACTAACCTATTGCAGGTGTTCGATTAGGAGGAGTCGGAGCACCCTCCATCTCGAAGACCTTAGGTTTTAAAAGCATGTGTTGCGCTCTTTTTCCCTTAGATAAGATTTTATCCCAAATGGGTTTTACCAATAAGGTTTCTAACGAGGCAACATCCATATGCTACCTAAGGAGAACTCATCAAGTATTCAAGGATTCTCTTCGATCAACCTCAAATACTGGGGGCATCCCCCCGGGAGGTCACCTCCTCAAAGAAATTGAAATATGCCAAAGAGTGTCTCGACAGGAGAATGTGTATCTGACCAAATGGTCAAATGAACAGTGTCTGCATAGATTAATTGAACTCTCGATGGAGAAAACATGTACGCTTGTATAAAGTAATCGAAGGAGTATCTTTTATCATCAAAACGTTTTATGCTTCGAACAAGTTTTCCACTTTCATAAAAAATAGCTCCAGGACCGAAAACTCCCAAACACTCGGGGACTGTCGTCAACAGTCGTCTCACCGATCCATCTAAACTCGAATTCGTAAGCCCTCAACGAGGCAACGTCAAATTCGTAAGCCCTCAATGAGGCAACCTCGAGCTCGTAAGCCCTCAATGAGGCAACCTCGAGCTCATAAGCCCTCAATGAGGCAACCTCAAGTTCGTAAGCCCTCAACGAGTCAACATCGACTCTGTAAGCCCTCAACGAGCCATGCCCAAAGTCATAAGACCTTAAAAAGGCATAACCTCGATATTAAGGCCAAGGCTATATATTTGAACTTGTAAGACCCATAAAAAGGCATACCCTCGATATAGACGCCGAGGCTATCTCTTAGGGGGACTAAAAGGCTACGGCTAAACATAAAGACTACTGCCATATGAAGAGGCTCCGACCAAATTAACGTTGCTCGGAGACTTCTGACTGCTGCCATAAAACTACAGGCCTTAAAGTACTTCGAAAATACTTTGAAAAGAACCGGTTAATTAGGCTACCCTCGGCATAAGCAAAAGAGCTTTGATTATATCAGCTCCAAACAAGGAAAAGGCTTTGAAAAAATCAGTCAAGAAAAATGCATCAAAAATTCAGCCTTCGAGCAAACATCCCGAGGTGCTCACTCATCGTCACATATCGACTCATAATCGAGGTTCTTGTCTAGCCATCGAAGAGTCGGACGAACACAAAAACATCAAAAAGTCTTTAACGAGGGAAAACTATTGCCATATTAGAGGTCGCGTCGACCAAATCTAAAGGAGCCTAAGGGCCAACTTAAAGAGCCTCAAGGCCGATCTAAAAAGAGCCTAAGGGCCTATGCGTAAGAGCCTAAGGGACAACCTAAAGAGCCTCAAGGCCGATTTAAAAACCTAAGGGTCGATGAGCTCGAGTCAAAACTTTACTCGAAGACTAAACCCTAAACGGTTAGCTATCAGCTATTACCAAATGCTCGTCAAGCAATAAACCCCAAGGGTTTCATCTCGAAATTCAACTCATCAGACTAATCATCGGCAAGCACCAAAATTCGAAACAGAAAACAAAGACACAAGCAAGTGAAAGTTTATACAAAGGGAAAACCAAAAGGTTTCCTTTTATATATGCAATGATACAAAGATACATTTACAATGCTCTTACAGAGAGACCTATAAAAGGAATCAGAAAGAAAAAACCTAATCTACTCCCCGGGACTCAATCTTTCCTCTCTGTGGGACTAAGCTTTTCCCCCCTCGGGGACTGTGCCTTCATCATCTCTCTCCAGACTAGCTCCCTCATCGGCCTCTTCCTCATCGTCTTCAGCATCGGAGACGAGGAACTTGGCGCCGAACTCATCCTCCTTGGCGTTCTCTATCTTCTCCGAGAGATCGAAGCCCTTAGCATGGATCTCCTCGAGGGTTTCCTTCCAGGATTTGCATCGGGCATAATCATTGCTTAGTCTCTCTCGATCGGAAGCCTCCCTCAACTTCGTACGAGCTTCAGCAGCATCTTTCAGATAAATGGCCACCTTCTTATCGGCCTTTGCTCGGACTTCTTCAGCCACGGCTCGAGCGTCCAAAACTTCGGCATTCATCTTCAAAAGGTCTGTCTCAAGCTTAACAATACTCCTCTTCTGAATCGAGTGGCTTTCTCGAGCATTGCGAAGTTGTATCTCGAGGGCGCAGGCCTTAGCCAAAGCGTTCCTTTCGGCCACAACATGTGCATCTATTTGTGCCCTCAATTCAATATGTTCAGAACTAACCTGATCAACTTCACCCCGAAGGCGTTCCAACTTCTCTATCTTTCTCTACAACTGAGATACCGAAGTGTTAGTTTCCAAAGATGGGAGAAGAAGCATGTATTACCTCAAAGTAAAGGTTTCCTGTTTCTCGAGGTATCCTTCGTAATCACGACTTTGATTCAACTCTGATCAAAGGTATATCAAATCTCTTGCCTTCTTGTCACAAAGAAGCCTGAGAGATTTCTACCCGCCCAAAGCTTTCTGCAACCTAGCTTCACGGCGATGTTTAACAAAAGAACCAGATTCTTAGTCAAAGCTATCTTAAGAAGTACTCAGGATTCTTATAACCAAGAGAATTAACTAAGAATAATAATAGAGATTAGACTTGTAAAATAGGAAAAACAATAAGAGCACATAAAGGTAAATATATTTCAGTCATGGTTCGAACGTGTCCATACAAGTGAGATTTTACTCCCTTTTATATGGAATTTCTTAATATAACGTCTACTCTTCTTAATGATTGAGTATTAACGATTATTTATATCATTAATGTAATGTTACAATAGGTAATCGTAACTGTTGCGTGAAGATTCGGTAACGTTTGGCTCATTGATTGAAGATCTTTGAATCTGCCCTTTATTCTGCTCTGGTTCATTCTGACCGTGTCTCTTCAACTCCTCAATTAGATTGGAACTCCTGCTTCTAATTGTATCGTGGGTGGTTTACCCTATAGCTCTTTGTTCTGTACCTCTTTCTAAGCTCTCATCCAACTGTCACCTTTTCATTGTTCCACGTAGATTGCTTTGTCATCCAAGATATTACACATGTAATGTCTATTTTTTACCAATACATATAGTCCCCCCACTTACCATTTATTTTGTGAATTAAATATTTGGTGAGTAGATACTTATTTATGGCGGGAATTTTTTGACGTCGTTTCACTCGTACGTGTCGCTTGTCACTTCCATTTAATGCATGTGCCACGTGGTGGTTCTGGATTGGTTCTGCAATTCCTCAGCGCCTTTTAGGGATTTTTGCGGCTGCATCAGTCACGAAGTGACAATTTTAATTATGGCTTTCACATAAGTGTTGTTTCCATTTTTTGACAGTTGCCTTTGCGTATAAATACCCCCTTTGTTGCCTTTGCTTCTACGAAAAACTTCTAACTTTCTTTTACTGCTTGCAAGTTATTCTTTCATGCAAACATGTCTTCTTCAAATCAAGACCCCAATAAAGTAATAATAGTTGATGAACTATCTCCTTCTTCTGCTCCGATCCGGAGTAGGAGGGGCGGTAGATTAATGAGTTTAGGCTCAACACCTTCTAGAAGGTCTTCTTCTTCTCAACATAGCATTACTCCCCCACCAGCTTCTAGGGTTAGTGTTACTCCATCTTTTTCAAGGTCTAGAGCTTCTAGATCTTCTTCTAAGAGTAGAGAGTTCAGTGAACCACTTCGCGAACCAAAGGTTGATGAGTTGTACCCGCTGAATTTTCTTTTGTGAATGACAGTGAAGCCATAAGAAAACAACTTTCTTACATGACGTCTCATGATCGCGTTGATCTTTACCCTACTCAAATTACTGAGGGTTTGATTTCTCTTGTGCGCAGAGACTGTCATTGGAAATTTGATTTCCCAGTCTTGGTCCCCAATGAAAATCAAAGTATAACTTCTTACAATGAAGGCTACTCTTTTGTATATACCTACCCTTTCACTTTGGGTTTCAGGCCTCCCATCGACCCTGTCATTATAGAGTTTTGTCGATTTTTTAATATGTGTTTTTGGGACAAATCGGTCTTATTGTCTGGAGGGCAGTAGCATGCCTCAGATATTTGGCTAACTTGGCTTCACTTCCTTTTTCCTTCTATCATCTTATTCACATGTTTCTGCAAGGTTAACATTAAAGACTGTAAATCTGAATTATTAGACATACCTGGTCTTCCTTCAAGGGATTCATTTGGAGTGCCTCTACTTCAAGAATTAGCTAATCCAGACTGTGGATTTTCTATAGTTGCAGTGTCGTTTGGAAGAGTCATGGGTGGTATGGTTGGTAGCTCCCTCACGAACGCTTGAAGAGTGTCATTCACGTATTCAGCAACTATCTGCTTCACAGCGTCTTGCTCTCTTGTTTGTTCATTTCAAACCTAATCATTGTTGGGAGTTGTAGATATTTCGGGAAAGTTGTCTCTTGAACCTCGTGGGGTTCTCTGAGGCGATGGTACAGGAGTTCCAGTTGCCTGTTGATTGTTGTCGTTTGTGTTCAACATGATTCAATAAATATAGTTTAGGAATGCAAAAAAGGATTATCAGATTCCCCGTAACGGAACCAATTTGTTTAACCAAAGAACAGGATTCTTAGTCAAAGCTATTTTAAGAAGTACTCGGGCTTCTGATAACCAAGAGAATTAACTAATAATAATAATAGAGATTAGACTTGTAAAATAGGAAAAACAATAAGAGCACAGAAAGGTAAATATATTTCAGTCGTGGTTCGAACGTGTCCATACAAGTGAGATTTTACTCCCTTTTATTGGGAATTTCTTAATATAACGTCTACTATTCTTAATGATTGAGTATTAATGATTATTTATCTCATTAATGTAACATTACAATAGGTAATCATAACTGTTGCGTGAAGATTTTGTGACGGTTGGCTCATTGATTGAAGATCTTTGAATCTGCCCTTTATTCTGCTCTGGTTCATTCTGACCGTGTCTCTTCAACTCCTCTATTAGATTGGAACTGCCACTTCTAATTGTCTCGTGGGTGTTTTACCCTGTACTTGTTTGTTCCGTACCTCTTTCTAAGCTCTCATCCAGCTATCACCTTTTCATTGCTCCACGTAGATTGCTTTGTCATCCAAGATATTACACGTGTAATGTCTATTTTTTACCAATACAAGCGAAGCAGCTCAGACTTGAGTTTGTCGAAGGCCTGTCATAAAGAAGGTTCAGTTAAAAGCATGAAATCACAAAGCTAAGAAAGCCAAAAAGTCACCGAAGCTCACCACAGAACGGGGCCGCTGAGCCTCCTCGAAAGTCGAGTGTGCTTTTACTGGTCTCGTCTCATCGGCCCCAGTTGAATCACTCTGGATGGGGACGCGATCACTCGGGACTCCACTTGATCTAGGCGGCCCCTGGCCCGAACATCCCTCGAAGTACCTTTGAAGGGAGAAGAAGATGGCGGCATGGGACCCTCACTCCTCCCCTCTTGTGGAACCTCTCCCCCGAGGCTAGAGACATCGGGTTCAGCAGGCTTAGCTTTCTCGAGAGATCTATCGGTCCGAGCCGTTGGCATGATGTCGTCCCCTTTGATTGCATCGCCGCCCACATACGGGCTGATGAATCTAAGATCTTCCCAAGTGGTTGCATATTCTTTGTGCCTTTGGGCAGGCCTTGCTTCACTATGAATATCCTCGTCCCTCGAGGATCCCTTCCGCTTGTTATCATTCCTCGGGTCCGAAGCCAACGGTCCTTCCTCCTCTCCGAGAGGGCATGGTCTCATCTAAGAAAATTCTCCAATGCCTGTAGTAAAGGATTTAATACGCATAAAGGAAATTATTCCTCGAGGGAGCAACCACACAGCACGTACCGCATAAACGAAAGTATTCCTCGCAGTGTAAACAAACCTCGATAATGTAAAGGCCGATACAATCTAATGAGGTGGTTGAGAGTGAGCTCGAGCTCGGCCTTCTCAACAAAGAATCTTATCATCAGCATTATCTGCCAGAAAGACGGGTGGATCTGAGCCAAGGTAACTTGATATCTTTGACAGAACTCGAGCATGAGCCAATCGAGAGGGCCCAACGTAAAAGGGTACGTGTATACGTTCAAAAACCCCTCTACGTGGGCCATAATATCTTCTCCCCGAGAGGGTATCTGCAGCATCACCTTTTTCCCCCATCCGCAATTTCTCTTCACAACCTCGAGGTGTCTCTCATATATTGATCGAATGAACCTCGAGGCATGCTCTCGATGGACCGGAACGTCTAGAGGTCTCTCTAGCATAAAGTCTTTCATCGACGAAACAACTCGAGGTTAGATCACCCAACGCTGAGGGTGTACCATTGACCAGGCGGGAAGCAGAGGTGGAACTTTCCTCTTCCTGGTGAGTGTATTTGGGCATGGCAGCCATAACTCCTTTGAAACAAGAAAAAGAAGATGAAAACCTCAAGCAAAAGCATTAAACTAAAATGGTAGAAGAACTGATGGAAGAAGAGGAACTCTATAAGGAAAGTTAGTTTCAGCAAAGCCCTCAATGAAAGGAAAGCGGATATATATATATATAAGAAAAGTGACGACTATTCATTTACTTTGATAGCCAATCAGCTCTGACAAGACAATTATGACTTTTTGAGAAATGCGCCGACGGGACCACCTCTGTCACTTCATGGCCATGTCATGATAATGACGTTATCATACAGCGTTCAAGTGACCAAGGAGCCAAATCGACCCCTTACCAACCCGACCTCGGGAAGGTATGTGATTTAAATTAGGACAGATCGACCTCAAGGGTCTCCCTCACTCCAAGATCGAGCTTGAAGGAATTAAATTCATATTGAAAGTTTTACATAAACACTAAAGGGCAAACTTTGAAGACATTAAATAAGGGAATGCTTTGCATTCCAAAAATATATTTACAGAAGAGCATTTACAAACTCCCATGCGGAGCCCATGTAAAAAGGAGAAGAAATAAAAAGAGCAAAAGTGGCCTATTCTTCATCTTTGCTACTTCCCGAGTCGCTTGCGGAGCCCTCGTCTGAAGTAGTTGGAACTGCTGATTCCTCTTTCAAGGCCTTGGCTTCTTCGATCTCGGCAGAGAGATTGAAACCCTTGGCATGAACTTCCTCGAAGGCCTACCTTCGAGCTTCCAAACGAGCATGAGCAACAGCACGAGCCCGTTTGAGCTCGGTCTCTTCAGATATCTCCCTGACCCGATTGTTCGCAGTAGCAGCATCATCTTTGTACGAGGATATGAATGCATCGGCCTCATACTTGGCCGTGGATAAAGCGGCAGCCGACTCAGTATGGAGCACTTCAAATTTGCGAGCCTCCTCTTGATAAACTCGAAGAAGACCCTGAGTCGAGGCCAGCTCTTCCCGATGACTATCCCTCTCCGAGGCCATGCTACCATTATGCCGCTTCAGCTCGAGGATCTCGGCGTCTTTGGCCGCAATCTCTTCCCGAAGCCGACCCACTAGGTCATCCTTTTGCCTAATCTGCAAATGCCGAGTCAAGGTAATAAACACCAAGTTATGACGATAAAAGACAAATCTCATGAATACCAAACTACCTGCTCGATAAAGTTGGCCCGCTCCTGGAGCGCCTTCTCCGAGCTTTCCCGAAGGTCGATCAATTCCTCTTCCTTTCGGGCAGTTGATGTCTTCAGCTCATTCAACTCCGACATAAGTTTCTCAAGCTCCTCCTCACAATGAGTCAGCTCATCTTGTAGCTTGGCAAAAGCCTGGTCATATAGCTTCGTGACCTACAACACAAAGGAAAGAAGTTAGAAAGACAAGGGTCAAAACTCTAAACACAAAGGTTGTGTCGAAAAGATCACCTGTTTTTGGAGCCTCTCAGCCTCCTCGAGAGCGATGGGGGCTTTGAGATTGGCATTCTCCTTAGCGCCGACAAAGTAATCTTTGAACAAATCGTCCTCTCCTTGGGATTCCCCTACATCGGGAGCTTCCCTATTTTGGGCATCCCGTATTTTCCCTGGCGAAAATGATTGGCCTGATTGGAGATCGTCTATGGCATCAACCTCTATAGGGGCTTCCTCACGCCCTCAAAGAGCCTCAGGGCTGGATCTTCCAAATTCTCAAGCCAAGTGTTCGTCGGCACGAGTTGTATCATGTCCGACAGTTGGCTTGGGGACTGTGTCTAAACCCTCTTCGAGGGTCCCCACAACACGAGGTGGGGCCACATCGGCTACCTCTGACTCGATGGTCTTATGCTCGTCAATCTTTGAAGCATTAGTGCTTTGTCGTGTCTTATGCACCAGTGGGCAGTTGTCATCATCCTCGTCTTTAACACGAAGACTCTCAGCAGTTGATGAAGTTAGGACCGTTGCGTCGGTCCTAGGCTTTCGAGCCTTAGGTTTCTTTGGTTTTGGAAACTTCGCCAGCGTCTCTTTCTTCCTCTTTTTGTCCTTGGCGGGTTATTGGGTCGCTTCTTTGCCAGGAGGAGGTGGTCTCATCGAAACGGCTTCCCCGAGGCCTGCAAAGGCATGAAATATCAAACATATCACCAAGAAGTCTACTTATAAGGAATCTAGAAGTAACAATGGCAGGGGCATACCATGAATTTTAGCCTGCCATCACTCTTGTCCAAATCATGCCAAATGCGCTTATTATATGGGGACGCAGAGTCTAAGAGTTTCATCCATCCCGGGAGGTCCTTGAACGCACTAGGGAACCACACAATAGCTATGCAATCATAAGAAAATCAAGTTAAAAAGAAAAGAGTTAGTTTAAGAGGGAAAAATTGGCGTTCAGACAATCAAACATGCTCAGTGTAGCGACACTTACGTCTCATATTCCATTCCACGGGGAATGGCATTTTCTCGGAAGGGATAAGGTCCGAGGTCCTGACTCGGTCAAACCGGCTCATCCATCCTCGGTCTTTGTCTTCGTCGATGCAGGAAAAAAAATGATTTGGCAGATCGGCATTGCAGCTTGACTAAGCCCCCTCGATAGAGACGAGGGCTATATAATCTGATCAGATGATCGAGGGTGAAAGACATCTTAACCAAGCGTCACTCGATATTTACGACAAAAATTGAGGATCACCAAGTCTATTGGTGGAGAAGAAGAATATACGGGACCTAAGGTAATAGGGTACGTGTATACGCTGAGGAATCCAGTTTTATGTGTTGTTATGCTTTCTTCCGATGAAGGTATTTCCACATGCACCGCCTCCCTCCAGCGGCAATATATATTTACCTTCTTCACATCGGTTACTACCCTTATGTACCGAGACATGGGCTTGCATCGACCCGGTGTCGAATGAGGTTTATCAATTTTGAAATCGAAGGATGCCTCGAAGGGACCAGAAATACACTCCTCGATTCGGGGAGGTGCTTTTGATTTGTCCTTAGACGGGCGTGACGAAGAAGGGGTTTCCTCTTTATGAGGGATCGTTTTAGGAGTTTTGGCCATGAGTATAACAGAGTTTTGAAGTAAGCTGATGAATAAATAAACACAGAAGAAGGATGAAGGCAGGAAACTGTTAGTGAAGATCTGAAGGTTTGAAGGTATTGTAAAAGTATAAAAGATAGAAAATTGAAGTATTTATAGGAATCGTTTGAGCATGTTGGAGGAAAGGAAAAATTGGCAAATAGCGGTTCGTGGGCTTTTCGAGAACCGTGCTGACAACGACCACCGTAAAACCCTTCTGTCACATCATTTAATGACCTCACGTAGCTGACGTCATAATAGGGATATCGAAGAGGCAAGAATTCAAGACCATTTCTTATCATTTCATTCTAAGAAACGCGCGGACTATCTGTATACTGCCAAAATCAGAGAGCTCGATTTTGAGGCCACTGTAGCATTCTGCGCTCGACCTCGAGAAGCTCGGAACAAAGTTTAAAGCTCGACTCCGAGGGAGCATATCGAAGGTTCCTTGGGCTCAACCTCGGGGCAGTACAAATCGATTACCATCATGGAAAGGCGGAAAACTCCCAAGGACACGTGGTTAGAGCTGACCAAGCCTGCAAGAATAGTACAAATTCGTACTAAGACAATAAATAGTTGTACCAATAGTGTTTCTTTTATAATAATTATACATGTACTATGTTGGGATTCCCCCATCCTGCATAAAGGGGACCCTTATCATTTTGTAACACACATGATATTCAATACAATAAGAACATTCGCTGCTCTTTATCTAAACATGCTCAACAATTGCTCTATAGATCTATTGCTTTCCATTTATTGTGTTCGTTAATTGTTCTTCATTTATTGCTCATTATTGACCATAAAGGGCCATCCTCAAGGCCCCCAGTATATTAGTATCTTCATCGATCACCCCTTACTCAGCATTATAATTGAACCTCGGGGTCCTGCTTCGGCAAACTCGAGGCCCGACCTAGTAACAACTTGGTTTGCATATCTTATTTTCCTTACTTACAGTTAACATATATTGCCTAACAACTAGTATTGAAATAGCTCACATATTTTTATAACCACAAAATCAAATATAATTTTCATTACCATTTTCAAGGTAAACATATAGCTTGAGGGTGGGTAGTATATATATGCAAGGTAAGTGTTGGCCCATGTTACTGAATGGGTTTGGAAGATTGACAAAAGGCGTCCAGTTGAACCAGGTCCATCGTAGCATACACTTCTGAATGAAGCAGTTGGATCACAAATCGTACAAGTCTAGGAGATATCAGTGATTGCTAAGTATCAAAGAACTAAGAGAATGTCTCCTAATACGAAAAGGTTGCAAATTGATAGAGAAGACAGAAGTTGATTTCAGCTAGGACAGAAATAGAGGAAGGAAGTTGAGTTACAATCAAACTCGTTTACCAAGGAAGAGTTGGATCAGAATTGAATCATGGACTCAACAAACGGACTCTATAAATAATCAATGTATTACTGCTGAAAGAAGTGACGCACAAGTGCAAAAGTGAATCAAGTTCTGAAGCAAAAGTTCCAGAGGTTTTGCAAGCAGAATTGTTGTGCGATACAAAGGCTACAGTTCAACTAGAAGGAACAGTTTCATTGTTTGTATATTGAGTCTAGTTGATTGTAGTAGGAGTTTAAATATTGTATCTTATCAGCTTTCATAGAAGCAATTGTAATAGGTACAAACTGATCAAGTTAGAGTTAGCTTGAATTCTGTAGAAATTAGCTAGAGGCTAGTTGATACAAAGAGGATTAGAGTTAGTCCTAGGATTACAAAAGAGTTTATTTTGTAAGTCCGTTTTGGCTCAGAGTTTAGTGAAGAGTTTTGAGCAAATCCTACTGAGGAGTAGGTCGTGATTTTTTCACCTTTTGAGCCAGGTGTTTTCCACATAAAAATCTTTGTGTCTTTACTATTACTGCTTAATTATTCCGCAAATAGTAGTAAGTAGTAGACTAAGAAGAACCTGGTTCTTCTTATTAGACAGCACTCGAAAATTGGATACTGCACAATTAACTTATAATATTGTGTAGTATTGAATTCTAAAACATTAGTAAGTCAGTCTATCCCTTTCCTTTTTTACACGACTCCGATTGTACATAATTCAATGATCGAGCTTCCAAAGATACTCTACTCTTAGAAGCTAGCAGTACTTACATTGTTTTCCTTCTTATGAAACAATTGATGTTGAGGTTACTTCTCTTATTCCTATGTTATCAATGTTGTTGGTACTTCCTAATTCTTATAAGATTCTTGATGAAGAGTTAGTCCTGATAATTTGTACGTAGAATATCGACCTTACGTCACTCCAAAAGGTTCCGAATATGATTCCAATGAGTCATGCATGCATTGTATATATACGTATTTATTTTACTCTACCGAGCCGCGCTATAGTCGGTCGGGTACGGCACCTATTGTGCAACCATTGATCAGTTGGGTTTTACCGAGCTCCACGTGGCCGGGTACGTTTTTCCGAGCCTATTACGGCCGGGTACGATATGATGATTATGATGCCCACAAAGGCGTATGTTTTAAAAGTTTATGTATATATATGTATGTATCACGCATTTCATGTCAGTATCCCTCGGAGGTACCCAGATGTTATAGGTTGTATATTCTCTATCCCTATTTACATTATTGTTCTTACTTATGCTTTCCTGCCTTACATACTCAGTAATTTATTCGTACTGACGTCCTTTTAATTTGTGGACGATGCATGTCGTGCTGCAGGTCCTGATAGACAGGTAGACGCAGCTACCCCGTCACAGTAGGATTCTCGGTTCAGCGGTTATTGGCGAGATCCCTTCTACGGACTTGTCGTAGTCTTGGTATACATTTTTGTTATAGATATTATGGATATGTCGGTGCCCTGTTCTGGTAATGTTGCAGCACTTATGCTCCTTTAGAGGCTCATAGATGTAATGGATATGTCAGTGCGCTGTTCCGGTAATATTGCAGCACTTATGCTCCTTTAATTTTTGTCTTCTTTTTTGTTACTTTATTTTTCTTTTAGATTCCGCACGTTTCTTGATTTTCTTTAGTAGTTCTCGGACCCCCATCGTGTTGTTATCACCTCCTACACCAGCGCACGCCCAATGCCAATCCGCGAAGCATCACAATAAATTATAAGAACCCGATGCTGAAGGTAAACCCAGAATTGGAGTTGTAGTCACGGCAGTCTTGAGCTTATGAAAGCTCTCCTAGCACTCATCAAACCACCTGAATGGGACACCCTTCTGGGTCAATCTTGTCAAAGGAACTATGATGGATGAAAAACCCTCCATGAAATGACGATAATACCCAACAATTCCTAGAAATCTCCAGATCTCGGTAGTAGAAGACGGTCTAGGCCAACTCTGAACTATCTCCACCTTCTTCGGATACACCTTAATGGGCACTGGACACCACGTGGCACAAGAATGCCATTGAATCAAGCCAAAACTCGCACTTGGAGAAATTAGCATATAGCTTCTTCTCCCTCAATGTCTAGAGCAGGATCCTCAACTGTTGCTTATGATCCTCCAGTTGTGAGAATACACCAATATATCATCAATGAATACAATGACGAAGGAATCAAGATATCGCTGGAACACGCTGTTTATCAAGTGCGTGAAGGCTATTTGGGTGTTGGTCATCCCAAAAGACATCACCAGAAACTCATGGTGACCATAACCTGTCCTGAAAGCAGTCTTCGGAATATCTGAAGCTCGGATCTTCAGCTAATGGTACCCTGATCTCAAATCAATCTTCGAGAACACCCTAGCAACCTGAAGCTGATCGAGCAAATCATCAATATGTGGTTGTTCTTGACTGTAACCTTGTTCAACTACCGGTAATCAATACACATCCTCATAGAGCCGTCTTTCTTCTTCACAAATAGAACTGGAGCACCCCAAAGAAAGATATTCGGTCTAATGAAACCGTTATCAAGAAACTCCTGAAGTTGCTCCTTTAATTCTTTCAACTCTACTAGTGCCACGTGATATGGTGGAATAGAGATGTGTTGAGTGCCTAGAAACAATTCAATACCAAAATAAATATCGCTATCCGGTGGCATGCCTGGTAGATCTGATGGAAACACATCTGGGAAATCTTTCATTACCGAAACTGACTCAGCGGTAGGAGTATCAACACCGACATCACTCACAAAGGCTAAATAATCCAAGCACCTCTTCCCAACCATCTACTTTTCCTTTAGGAAGGACACCGCCCTACTCAAAACATGACCCAATGTACCTCTCCCCTCTAACCTCGGAAACTCTCGCATAGCTAATGTAACGGTCTTAGCATGACAATCTAGAGTAGTGTGATAGGGAAACAATCAATCAATGCCCAAAATGACATCAAAGTCTACCATATTGAGTAGAAAAAGGCCAATACTGATCTCATAACCCCGGATTGTGACCAAACACGAACGATAGATGCGGTCTATCACAATAGAATCCTTAACAGGCGTATAAACATAAACAAGAGTACACAATGAATCACAAGACATGTCCAAATATAAAGCAAAATAGGATGACACATACGAATAAAAAGAACCCGGATGAAATAAAAATAAAGCATCCCTATGACAGACCAGAACAATACTTGTGATAACAGCCTATGTCCTGCCAGGGAAAGCATAAGAACAGGCCTGGCCTCTCTCTCTAGGACAACCTCTACGAACTTTACCTCCACCCCTAGTTGGCTATGCAGGTGGAGTAGCAACTGGAGAAGCAACCATGGCCTGTGTACCTTATGGAGGTACACCCTTCCTAAGTTAGAGACAATCCCTCATCATATTTCTAGAATCACCACATTCGAAATAACCTCTCTATGGGTGTGGCTGTTGGAACTATGTTTGACCCAGTCGGCTAGAATAACGGTTGTAGGCACCCCGTGCAGGAGGTACATTCAAAAGTGGTTGTGCAAAATAGTCTCTCTAAGGCCCCTAAATAGCTGGAGCACAGCGAGTAGCCTAAAGCGTAAAATGAAATGGTTGGCGGACATAACCTCTGCCATGACGAGCTGAAACTACAGAGCGAGAACCACTAAATCCTCCAGAATCTTGAGTACTCAAAACCAAGAATCTCAATTCAAGTCTAAGGAACTAATCCAAATTTCCAAATTCAAAACTTATGCTGAAATGACTAAACAACTCAGAATAACCCCAGATTTTGCATGCAAGTTTCAAATGATACATCTGACATATTCCAACCCGCGAAACCACAATCTGAAAGAGATTTAATCAAAGTTAACTTTCGATAAAACCTATGAACCTTCCAAACCTTCAATTTTCCAACTTTCGCAAAAACCCACCAAATTAACGGACGGACCTCCAAATCCAAATCAGGACATATGCCTATGTCCAAAATCACCATACGAACCTATTCGGACCTCCAAGTAAAACTCCGGTCAATTCTTACAACTTAAGCTCCAATCTTGGGACTAAGTATCCCAATTTAATCCAAAATATCCCCGAAGCCAAATCAATCAACCCCCGCAAGTCACATAATAATAAATACACATATGTAAAGTATCAAATAGGGGAACGAGACTCAAATACACAAAAGACTAGCCAGATCGTCCACAGCAGGCTATGATTTGTAATTCTTTACTTGGTGAATAATGAAAATATTTAATTACAAACAAAATATGTAAAAATTTTCTTGAACAGTCTAAAACTGTTAATAGTATATATTAGACTTTCCCTCAAACTAGGTTTATACTTCACAAATAGGATTAACTTGGGCGTAAATTTGATCTTGGATCGAGCTACTCGGGCTAGCTAAAAGTAATGGGAAAAGGATTTTTTTTTTTTTTTAAAAAAAGCCACACCAAAGAATTAGTGACCTGACCTGCCCCTTAAATATGTAATTGCCCGATTTGCCCCTAAAAGTAAAAAGTAAGGTCTAAAAGTAGGAAAAGCTGGCTCATGCTGAGACGCGCATCAGATATCTCTATCAAATGTCATGCGTTAGCCCCTTTTCTTTGGTTTTTATTTTTCGTTTGTACTTATATTTTACATTTTGATTTTATTTCTTTTGTATTACATATTTTAATAGTGACTTAATTTGATTTATGGTTTATATTTTTTCTACTTTATTTTATTTTTACTTGACCTAATTATAGTGGCACACTTTATTGTTTTTTCTATTTTTTTAAATTTTACTTGATTTGATTGAAATGACCCCCTTTTCTAATTTTTTTCTTAATCTTTTTACATGATTTCATTGAAGTGTCCCACTTTTTATTTTCTTTTCCTTTTTATGTCATTTAATTATAGTGTGATAGTGTATTCAAACATAATATTATATTATTATTTGGCAAACTCGAGGAGTTGGAGATTTTTTAAACTTTTTTTTATTAATGAAATTATACAATAAATTATTTTATTTTAATTATCCATTTTAATATTTATGTGATAATTATTTATTTGTGCATAAAATTAATTTACAAATATTACATCAATGTTTTAGTCTAATAGATATAATCTTCCTAAAATTATCTAATAATGTTTAAAATATTTTTTATTGCACAATATCAACTTATTTTAGTACACCTATATATTTTATCTAGCTTTACATTTAACAAATACTAGTATACAAGAGTATACTTTTTTACAACTATTATGGAATATACTTTCCTATAGTATATTACTCCCTCCGTTCCAATTTATGTGAACATGTTTGAATGGGCACAGAGTTTAAGAAAAAATGAAGACTTTAGAAATTTGTGGTTCTAAACAATTCAAAAAGGGGCCCAGAGTATTTGTGTGGTTATAAAAGCTTCTCATTAAGGGTAGAATTGTAAGTTTAACCAAAATTGTTTCCAAATTTAGAAAAAGGTCATTCGTTTTGGAACAGACCAAAAAAGAAATAGGTTCACATAAACTGAAACGGAGAGAGTATTATATATATTGTTATATAAGATACTTTATATTGTGAATGATATTGTTAAATGGTATTCACAATCTCTTTGATATACTACACCATATACAATGATTACCATTACATTATGACATACTCTGTTTGAGTATGTTAAATGATATTCTATTATTCTTGGTAAAATATGTATTAAATCATGATATACTTTATTTGAATATGTTAAAGGATAATTACAATGGTATACTACAAGGTATACCAAGGTTAATGTTGAATCATAGTATAATTTATATTAATATACTAAATAATATTTCCAATATTTTTGGTACACTACACATTGATATAACATGAATAGTGTTATTCATAGTATACTTTGTTTGACTATGTTAAATGGTATATCCAATATTCTTGGTATACTACACATTGGTATACCATGACTAGTAGTGTGGTATTCTCAATTTTCTTGGTACTTACACACTGGTATAGTATGATTAGTATTTAATAATACTTCGTTTAAGTGTGTTGAATGGTATACCCAATATTACTATACCATAATTACTGTTGAATGATGATATTCCCAATAATTCTTGGTATACTACAAATTAATATACCATGAAATTATTGGTATGATAAATACTATCCATAATATTCTTGGTATACTACACAATATTATACCATAATAAGTGTCGAATGATGGTATTTTTAATATTCTTCGTATGCCATGATTAGTATTTAATGATGATATTCTCAATATTTTTGGTATGCTACACGTTATTACATACCTGACTAGTGTTGAATTATGGTATACTTTGTTTGGGTATGTTAAATGATATACTCGATATTCTTGATATACTACACATTAGTATACCTTGATATTACTAGTATGTACTGTATCCACAATATTTTGTTATACTATAAATTGGTATATCATAATTACTATTGAATAGTGGTATTCTCAATATTATTGGTATGCTACATATTCGTATACCATCATTACTGTTTAATGATGGTATTATTGGTATAGCATGATTAGCGTAGTATCCAAAATTTCAGGATTAACTGATTCAACTAGAAAGAGCAAAAGAGAGGTAAAAGAGTGACGAATTTTTTATTTTCAAAAATCAAAATTTTCTTATAAAACAACAAGAAAATATCTACAAATATTAAATAATAAAATTAAAAGAATAAAAAAGAGTTGTAACGACCTGACCAGTCGTTTTGAGCACTGGTGCGTCGTTCAACGGTTTAAGGCCTTGATTAGCTTCACTTCATGTAATATGACTCGTACGTATGGTCGTATAGAATTTTAGGAAGTTCAGAGTTGTTTCGAAAAGAAAATTCTCAACTTCGAAGCTTTAAGTTGGTAGAGTTGACCAAATTTTGACTTTTGAGTAAATGTCACGACACAATTTCCCCTCCGTGGGTATCGTGATGGCACCTAGTCTTAGGGACTAGGTAAGCGTAACATATACTGAGTAACAATAATATATAGCATCTAACAACTTTGGAATTTCAATTCTCTATAAAACTTAAAATTTCCAAAACCAGTAATACACGTCATAAGCCTTTCTAGGAGTAGTTATACATAATAAATACATCATTATTCCGGAATAAAATGAAACAATGGGAATAAATACAATAGCAGGTGACTTCGGAGCCTTCGAACGCCCAGCATGTAACGACCCGGTCGGTTGTTTTGAGAGTTAGCGCCCCGATCCCTTAATAACTGCTTCTTCCATGTCTTACTATGTTAATGGAACGCGTTGGAGCGTTGAGTGATGAAAGTTGGAGTGATTTTGGACACATAGTCCTCTGAGGTGAATTTAACTTTAGAAATTGATCCGTAGCTAGAGTTGTGTGAAGACGGATCCGGAATGGAATTTCGTCGACTCCGTTAGCTCCGTTGGGTGATTTCGAGGTTAGGAGCATTTTGTGAATATGTTTTCGAGGTCGGATGTAGATTTAGGCTTGAATTGGAGAAAGTTAGAATTTCGGCGATTTCGCCGATAGGCGAGATTTTGATATCGGACTCGGAATGGAATTCTGAAAGCGACAGAAGGTCCGGAATGTCATTTGTGACATGTGTGCAAAATTTGAGGTCATTCGGATAAGTTTAGACGTGTTTCGGCGTCGAATTTGAATTCTTGAAAGTTCCTAAGTTCTTAGGCTTAAATCTATGCATAATTGGTGATTTTGATGTTATGGGGTGTGTTTTTAAGGCCCGACCAAGTTTGAATAAGGTATTTGGGTCAGTTGGTAAGTTTGGTTGAGGTCCCGGGGGCCTCAGGGTTGTTTCGGATGCCCAACAGGAGAGTTTGGAACTTGGATCAACTGCTGAACCAGAACTGTTTCTGGTGTCTCGCACCTGCAATGGTTTTTCCGCAGGTGCGGACACGCAGGTGCGGACACGCAGGTGCGGTAGGCCTGGTTGCAGGTGCGATTGTGAGTGGGGTGGCCAGTGGTCGCAGGTGCGACCTGGGTTCCGCAGGTGCGGTACCGCAGGTGCGACCAATCGATCGCAGGTGCGGCCCCAGGCTTCTTAAGTGACTTCCGCACCTGCGATGAAACTTCCGCAGGTGCGATTGGGGAGCTGCAGGTGCGAAATCCCTGGGCTGTTTATTCTAAAATCCGAGGGTTTGAAATTCATAACTCCAAAATCGTTTGTGAGCTCGGGAAGTGGCGATTTTCAGTGGGTTTCGATGAGGAGGATCATAGGTAAATTTTTCTAATCCTAATCTATTGTTGGACCATTAATCCCCATCATTTTCCTTAATCTAATCAATGAAAATAGGTGAAAACCCATGAAAATTTGATGAAACTCCCCCAACAAAAATCTGAGGATTTAGGGAGATTTTGGCATCGGATTTCGATGATTCTTGTTCGAGTGAGTTTGTGAGTGAAGGGATGCTCGTAAAATATAACTTTTACCAGATTCCGAGATGCGGGCCCGAGGGGCATTTTGATTAAAATTCCTAATTTCGCGTATTAGCTTCGACTTAATTAGATATTTTGATTTCTTGAAGTATTATTTACATTATGAAATCGCATTTATTAGATTCGGGCCACCCAGAGTTGGATACTCGTGGAAAGAGCGTGGTACGGAGCTGAGTTGCGCAGTCGAGGTAAGTGGCTTGCCTAACTCTGTGTTGGGGATATTTCCCTTAGGCATTTTAACTGATTTTTCACTATAAAAACCCTGTGTACGTGAGGTGACGGGTGCGTGCATGGGTTATTTTACTGGATTTCATTCGTTCTTTTTATGTCATACCTCATTTTTAATTCTATTATTATTGTGATCGTTTTAAACTGAGTAGCAACTTAAGATTTAAACATGTCAACCGATTTTACTTGATTTTTCACTCACTACTGCTATTTGAACCTTGGTGAAGTATTTTACTCTATATTGCCTACTGTTTTCCTAAACTATTGAATTACGCTGCATCCGGTATACATCTTGCACTGCATATTTAAATTGGGACTACAGACCGAGATCCGGAAGCTTTCCCCCTGTACTGCATAGCATATTTAAATTAAGACTACAGACCGAGATCCGGGAGCTTTCCCCCTGTACTGCATAGCATATTCAAATTGGGACTACTTTCCCCCTGTACTGCATTGCATATTTACGTTGGGACTACGGGCTGAGACCCGAGAGCTTTCCCCCTGTATTGCATCGCACGATTATCTATTAAGTTATATGTTGTGCTGAGTTGAGGGCTACTTTACATTATTCTTTCTAGTTTTACTTTAAATTTCCGTTAATTATTTCCATTTATTTGCAACTGTTAAATTATAACTGTTTTATTTGCAAACTCAGTAGAGCCTCAACCTGACCTCGTCACTACTTGACTGGGGTTAGGCTTGGCACTTACTGAGTACCGAATGTGGAGTACTCACACCCTTCTGCGCATGTTTTCCCCATGTGCAGATCAGGTACCAGTACGCAGTACCGAGGTTAGGAGCAGCAGCAACTTTTGGAGACCGTGAGGTATTTGTGCAGCGTCCGCAGAACCTTCCTCTTCCTCTTCCTTATTCTAGTATGGTCATAGTACTTAGACATAAATACTTTCCAGTTTCGTTGTACAGAGCTATAGTGTACAGCTTGTGACAATGTTGATATTCCGGGTTTTGGGCAGAATAAAGCTGTAAATGCCGAGCGGCACAGTTTAATAGTATTGCTTTTGCTTCATCCTCTATTATTGAGTTGTTTTTACATTTTGATTTCCGCACATCTTTAGGCTTACCTAGTCGTATAGACTAGGTGCCGTCACGAAACCTTGCGGAGGGAAATTTGGGTCGTGACAAGTCGGTATCAGAGCGTCTAGGTTCATAGGAGTCACAATGTCACAAGCCGGTTTATTAGAGTCTCGCGGATTGGTGCGGAGACGTCCGTATCTATCTTCGAGAAGCTATGTAACTGTTAAGAACAATCATACTTCTTGGAATCTCATCTCGTGCTGGTTACGGTTACCACAATTCTCAAACTCTATTCTATTCTTGCTTACAGATAGTTCGTACTCGTACCGGACGTACCGATGACCAGGCACCCGAGTCCCCAGCCAGAGCCACCAGAGGCAGGGGCCGGGGCAGGGGACGAGCACATGGTGTAGCCCGAGCACCGGCCAGAGCAGAGGCAGAGGATCCCCCAGCAGCTACAGTTAGAGGGGCACCGGAGGTTCTTAATTTTACTCCAGCCCTCCAGGAGACTTTGGCCCAGTTCATGAGTGCTTTCAGTACTCTGTCTCAGGCAGGACTATTTCCGATAGCCCCAGCTACATCCCAGGCCGGGGGAGGGGCACAGACTCCCGGAGCCCATACTCCTGAGCAGAGGGTTCATATGGGGCAGGTTCCAGAGTATATACCTATGCCTCCAGCAGCTCCAATTCAGCATGAGGCCAGAGCAGCTGCATCAGAGTCTGAGTAGCGCCGTCTTGAGAGGTACAAGAAGTACTACCCACCTGAGTTCAGCGGATTAGATTTAGATGACACTCTGGGTTTTCTTGAGGAGTGTCATCGCATTCTCCGCACTATGGGTATCGTGGAGACGAGTGGGGTCTCATTCACTGCTTTCCAGCTAAGGGGAGCAACCTATCAGTGGTGGTGTGCTTTTGAGCTTAGTAGCCCGGACGAGGCAACCTCACTTACTTGGGCTCAGTTTTCGGAGATGTTTCTACTCGAGTTTGTCCCTCAGAGTTTCAAGGATGCTTGGCACGCGGAGTTTGAGCATCTACGCCAGGGTACTATGACTGTGTCGGAGTATGCCGTGCGTTTCAGTGACTTGGCACGTCATGCACCAGCTTTGGTTTCTACCGTCAGGGAGATAGTCCGAGGCTTTATTGAGGGGCTCCATCCCAGTATTCGGACTAGCATGGCCAGAGAGCTAGAGACAGATATCACTTACCAGCAGGTCGTGAGCATTGCCCGGAGGATTGAGAGTATGTTAGCCTGGGACAGGGAGGAGAGAGAGGCTAAGAGGTCTCGAAAGACTGGTCATTTTTCAAGAGCCTGTGCTCCAGCAGCACGCTATGGTAGGGGTTTTGTGAGTCGCCCCATTAATTCAGCTCTCCCAGCAGCCAGTGGTATCCCAGCTCCTCCTAGACCTCATGAGCCTTATTATGCACCACCAGTATCTCAGGTGCCTTCAGCTCGAGGTGCTATCACTGGTCATTCCAGCAGGCCAGCTCAGAGTCAGCAACAGCCGTCACGTCCGCCGAGGGGTTGTTTTGAGTGTGGTGACCCTCGTCATGTGATCAGAGATTGCCCTAGAGCTAGGAGGGGTGCACCACCTCAGACTTATTAGGTTCCACGCCTTCAACCAGGTCCTCCAGCTATTCTTCCAGCCCCAGCTGCTACCCCACCATCTCGGGCAGCTCGAGGTGGAGGTCGGGGAGGTGGAGGTCGGGGAGGTGGAGGTCACCCTAGAGGGGGAGGCCATGCCAGGTACTATGCTCTTCAAGCCCGATCTGAGGCCATTGCTTCAGATTCAGTCATTACAGGTAATGTTCCCGTTTATCATAGGGATGCATCGGTATTATTTGACCCAGGATCTACATATTCGTATGTGTCTTCTTATTTTGCCTCACATTTGGGGATATCTCGGGATTCCTTGACTTTCCCCGTATATGTTTCTACTCCTGTGGGAGATTCTCTTGTTGTGGACCGCATACATTGATGAGTGGTGATTTTACCACTCATTTTAGCCTCTTCTCATTAGATTTTGTATTGTTAAATGATAACTTGAGGTCGTTATTAGTGTATAATTGCTCAATTTTCAGGGAAATGATGCTATGAAGGTTGGTGTTGAATTGGAATGAAAGTTGGACAAAAAGTGGTGCAAGAGTGCATGAAATGCTTCAGTGATTCTGCACCTGCGGATTCTAGGTCGCAGGTGCGACCTCGCACATGCGAAGGATTGATCGCCACTGCGAAGCCAGCTCAGTCACACAGAACTCGCACCTGCGTGAATATTTTCGCTCCTGCAGAATCGCACCTGTGAGAAGTCTTCCGCAGGTGCGATAGTCGAGCATCAGATCTGGACAAAAGTGTAAAATCACATTTTCCAAACTCAACTCTCATATACTCGACCTAGCAGCCATTTTTAGATATCTTGGCATATCTTTGGACATACTTTCAGTTTTGTAAATATATTTTTGAGAGAGAAGAACAAGTTCTTGAAGCTAGGGCTCTGCACACACACTTGGGTCTTGAAGATTTCATCATTTTGGTTAAGGATGTATTACCCATTTATGTTTATTTCTTCATTTCCTTGTTTTGTATTGAATATCTAAGTGTGTAGTATTTTTCCAACACTTGAATATGGTTTATGGGAATATTCATATTTAAAGTGTGGATTAAATACCTTGTTGTGCTTATGTATTGAATGATTTTATTATATTTATGAAGTGGGTGTTTGTTATTTTAATTATTCTTGTTCTTTAATGTTTCCAAAGGGATTAGCTAACCCTAGGACTCGCCTATTAACTCCGAATTAATTTTGGAACAGATTATTTGGGGTTGGAAAAGATTAATTAACAAGAACTTGAGGCTTTAACCCTCATTTTATAGATTCTACCTAGGGATAGGATTGAACTACTTGTAGCCAAACCCGAAAGTGTTTAATCTCTTAATTGGGTTAGGAATAATTCAGTTAGGATGTCTTGTTAGTCTTTGGGAAAAGCTAATTAAGAATTATTATCCGTGGCTAATAAACATTAACTCACTCATATTTGTAAAATCGTGAAATACATTGGATCGTTACTTGAGTGTAATACACGATGCCTTCATTCTTGTTGCCATTAATCATTTTACTTGCTTTTTAGATTAGTTTATATTTTTGCATTTAGCTATAAACAATTATCAAAACCCAAAATCTTATTTGTTTGGAATTGCGCGATAAGTGATAACTCTCTAGCATTCCTAATCGCCCTCATATTGTTCTCTTGGGATTCGACCCCAACCTAGTTGGGTTACTATATTTGACATCGATCGCTTACCCTATTTTAAGGTGTAAGTTGAGCGTATCAAATTTTGGCGCCGTTGCCGGGGAACAATTGGCGTAACTTAGGTTGTTGGAGAAGTAAGCTTAAGTTCTTTGGTCCAAACTTGTGAATATTTGTGTAATTAATTTTTCTTGTTTATTT
>ML276208.1:0-13095 GCA_005239495.1 Nicotiana undulata
AACAACTCTGGGCACGTTCGAGGACGAACGTATGTTTAAGTGGGGGAGAATGTAACGACCTGACGGGTCATTCTGTGAGATTAGCCTCGTTTTCCCTATTTCTGATTTATTATGTGTTGTTCAGCTCTTTATGTTGTGTTAGGACGGTTGACTCGGGTTCGGAGTGATGTGGGGAGAAATTAGACACTTAGTCTCTTAAGTTGATTTAATAGTTGGAAAGGTCAACTAGAAGTTGACTTATAGGTTAATGATCACGGAATGTGGATTTTATGGCTCGGATAGCTTTGTTAGGTAATTTGGGACATAGGAGTGTGTTCGGAATGTTGTTTTGATGTCCGTAATAGAATTAGGCTTGAAATGGCGAAATTGAGTTTTTGGCGATTTTCGGTCGGCAGTGGAAAATTAGCTATCGGGGTCGGAATTGAATTCCGAAAGTTGAAACATGTGCGTAATGTCATTTTAGATGTGTGTGCAAATTTTCAGGTGATTCGGATGAGGTTTGGTTGGTTTCGGCGTCATTGGTGATTTTTGGAAGTTTGAAGATCCTTAGGCTTGAATCATGGGTTGATTTGGTGTTTCGATGTTATTTTTGGTGTCCCGAGGGGTCGACTATGTCCGGATGGTGTTATTTGAGGGATTTGTATTTTTTCTTGGGGCCTCGAGGGGCTCCAGATGATTTCGGTGGCAATCGGGGAGTTTTGGAAATTTGGAAGGTTGCTGGTGTGGGGTTGTTCTGTGATTCCGCATGTGCGGATGGGTGGCCGCAGGTGCGAATTTGGCATCGCAGATGCGAAATTGGTGACTTGAGGTACTTCATAAGGAGCAGTGTTTGGATGTTGAGATATGATCCTTGTGTTAGATTCGTGTGTTACGGTTCTACGGTTTGTGATGGGTTTTTAGCATCTCGTTGCGGCGGTATTTGTTGAACTTGCGGGATAGTTCTCTTGTTGGAGTCATTTTCTATGTTTGAGTACACTTGACTTGTTACTCATGGGTGCACAGATTGCACGGGTTGTGGTTTAGATTGTACTGATGTGACATGTCTCTAGAGTGGTCATGATGGATGAAATGAGGTCATCGGACCTAGAATGTGTCGGATCTGATTGCGGTATTTGTTTTTTAGGATATTGATGTTGATCGATTTAGAAATTTGCTATAGTTGTTTTCCCTTTATCATTGGCAGTGTACGAAAGTGTTATAATGAGGCTTCGGTTTGATAAGAGGTTTATTACCGGAATTGGATTGTGTGAGCAGCTGCTGTGATTAGAAATTATCGCTATGAGTGTTTGAGTTTTGTGGTATATCTGGTGATTTTCATCTTGAATTGCGGATATGGCTCTGATACCAATTTTCATTGAGTTTATTCATATTTTGGAGTGATCTATGAGTTACCCTTCGGTGTTGCCAGGAGTGGTGATTGTTGGTTATATGCACATATGGTGCAGATCTATTTGGGCTTTATAGAGGGATTTGAGTAAGGTAAGTAATCGGGTATTGCGGGATTGAGACGTATTGGTCGTGTTCTTTCGGGTTCGTGGGGCATGGTATCGTCCGATTTTCTGTGGTTATTATAATGCGCTTTGAGCATGGTGACATTTGAGGGGATTTTTAGTGGAGTTGTTGGGATAAGTATTCTTCTCTCACATTTGGTTTAATTTCATGATTTAGCCTTAAATTTCATCATTTAATTTGAGAAATTAGAGTGGATATTGGAGAAAAATGGGAGGATAGTTTGAGAATTTCTTTTGGTGATTTGAATGGGCAATTGAGGTCGGATTTTGATGAATTTGATACAGGTAGACTCGTGAGGGGATAAGGATTCTAATTTTGTAATTTTTATCGAATTCCAAGACGTGGGCCTGGGGGTCGGGTTTGGCCAATTTCGGAATTTTTGGTTAAATTTGATAATTTTCGAGTGGGTTTCGTTCCTTGGCATATATTAATGATATAAATCTGATTTTTGGTAGATATGGAGCAATCAGAGGCCGAGTCTAGAGGCAAAGTCATTGTGGGCTAGGATTGTAGCCGGATTTGAGGTAAGTAACGTTTCCAAACTTGGTTCTGAGGGTTAGAAACACCGAACCATATGATATATGACTATAATTAAGGTGACACACATGCCAAGTGACGGGCGTGCACCAAGTGATTTGTGGCATGGCTCATCCCATGGCACTGTCTAGTAGCTATTAGTGATTCATATCCACACTTTTATTGATGTGGTTAATGTGAACATGCTAGAAATCATGCTAAGTTAAATGCTAAGGCATCACGCCGAAAATGCTGAGACCCGAGTGGTCGTATATTGCTGTCTCCTTATGTGTTTATTTAATTTCATATACTCAGTCTTATCATAGCATGTCATTTTATTGACTCGGTCTCGCTAATTGTTGATTTTTGTACATTCATCATTTTTTCGGGCTAGTTCATGCATCTGTGAGCCCATGTGAGCGAGACTGGAGAGTATTGATTGAGTGAGGCCGAGATCCTGTTATTGAAAGACAGTTATGAGATCGGACTGCACACAGCAGCGATACTCTGATCATGCCTTCGTTGGCTTGATATAGCATTTGGGCTAATAGGAGCCCCTCCAAAGTCTTTACACCCCCAGTAAGCGCATTGATATTGAGTGGATGGATCTTCCTTGGACATGGATCTTGTCCGAAGTTGATAATTTGTGTAGGATGGATCGTCCCTGGATATGGATCTTGTCCGAGTGCTGTATTCCGGAGATAGATCTTCTCCGTGAGGCCGGATTGGCCCTTCCTTAGTACTGAGTGACTACGATCACTTGTGCTTATGTATATTCCCGGATGGATCTTTCCTGGGCCTGAGAGCCATATACAATACTGAGTGGACTTCTGTGTGAGAGTTGTGAACACTATGTGCATTTCCATATTGTTCATATATTGGCATGTAAGTATACTGAGTTACATGGGATACTGGACATATTTGGTATATTCTGGTTTTATTCTCTGATAAACTGTGAACATGTCTAATTTATGTATGTTATCGTATTCAATTGTTGAGGTTTAGTCTGTCACTACCTCTCAACCCATAGTTTGGGTTCGTTACTTCTGAGTTGGTGTACTCACGTTACCCCCTGCACCTTATGTGCATATCCAGGTACATCGGGACCCGGTAGTGGTTGCTGAGCCGCGGTCAGAGTTCCTTTGGATGCATCGAGGTAGCAGTTGGCGATCGAAGCCTCGATTATCTCCTTCTCTATCCACCTGTCATATTTACTTATTTTAGACAACTTTATGTCTATATTTTGATATTTTGATGTAGTAGCTCATGACTCGGTGACACTAGATCTGCGTTTGGGTTTTACTTTGGCTTATGTTTCTTAATGATGATTAAACTCTTAAATGCTTATTAAACATGAGACTTTTGCTGCAAATATAGTGGATTTTCTGAAAATAGCTTTTAACAAAGGAAGTGTGTGGCTGGCCTGATTTCACGATAGGCGCCATCACGACTGGGTATTTTGGGGTCGTGATTGATGTAGGTAGGTTCAGTGATGGCTCAACGTTTTCCTTAGTCTGGTCTTCAACATCGTCGCCTTCCGCTCCCTCTTTAGTTCCCGAAAACTCGGAACCGAAACCAGAAGAACCAGGAGCATTAGACTGCGTCGGGAGTCCATTTTTAGAAGCCACTCAAGCTCTCGAGCGTTAGCAATTTCGGCATCAAAGTCAATGACATGATTTTTGGCCTCTTCCAAGGTTTTCTCCTCATGCTATACATGGCATAGGTTTTTTCAATAACAAGGGAAGCCGCTCGGCGCTTAAGTTCTTTTTTGAGTTAGGTAACCTCGGCAGAAAGGCTCTCTCGAGCAGACCTAGCAAATATAAGGCTAACATCAAGGTCACAGACAGTAGAGCAAAAGATCATGTTGTGCTCGGTAGTTTTCTTGGACTACTCTTCCAACTCGGCATGTTTCGCCCTCGCAGCAACAAGCTCTTTAATTTTGGAGTTCAAGGTTGCTTCTAAGTCAGTCACTTTTTCGGCAGTAGCAGCCTCGCGCTCGATTGCAGCAAGAACGACGTCGTGTACTTTGTCGTATTTGACCTTGGCTTCATTGAATCTAACCCTCATCGGGCCAATTTCTTCGCTAAGGGTTAGCACTTCTTGCTCGCTTAGATGAAAACGAGCCTCCAAAAAAACGACCTTAGTAGCTATGGTTTCCAGTTACAAGAGGCGGAGAACAGTTTGGTCCCGTTCCACCAAAAGCTAGTTCTATTCAGAAGAAAGTTCACCTTTCTCGCGAATCAACCTCTTAAGACCCTTAGAAGCAATAAAGTAAGACTACAAAATAAGAAGAAGTAAAACATGGAATATATTCATACAAAAATAGAAAAAGTAATGAAGGAAGAAAAGAACGTACCGCTTCGGCGTTATGCATGGTGTTGTTAAATAAGCACTCTCCCGAGAGTGCCTGAATATTTTACCAGTCTTTTTCTGAAGCCAAAGGCTTCACGTAATTAGCAAGTTCCACCGGCTGCGATAGCAAGTTGCATCCGGTAGAGACCGAAAGAGTAACGTTCCTCCTCCTTTGTGGATGTTCACAAGGGGCATCATAGTTTTTCCCCAAATTCCCATGAATTGGGGACTATGGAAGAGGAACACCTTCTTCGCGGTCAGGTGCGACCGATGGAGGTGAGGTAAAAATTGTCGGTGAAAGAGTGGATGAAGATGAAAGTGATGTAGCACTTGCTAGTGTTGATGAAGGTGGAGATGAAGATGATGGATTTGAAGAGTGAGAAGCAGCTGCAAACAAAATTTTGGCTGTTGGATGGTCACCAACCAAAGACGACAAGGACCCGGTACTCAGGTCCGCAACACTGGTTACTACAATTAGGGCTCGAAAACGGGAGTTGGCATTTTCTACCAAATCAGATTCTCCCCAAAGTGTCGAGACATCGTCTTCAGTTGGTGTAACTATCTCAAGAGGTCGAGAATCATGTTGAGATGATGAGGATCGTCGCATTCTATGTAGAGAAGCTCCATCATCACTAGCTTCTTCATCATCATCAATCATCGTGGTATCTATGACTGGCCTGGAAGGAAGACCAGCCGTCATCGCCACCGAAGATGACTCGGGGGTATCATTATTTTCCCTTTTATTCTTTTCCCGGACACAGAATAACGTTTTTTATTTGGTTGCTTATCCTCCGGCCGAGGACTCCGTAAAGAAGTTTCTGCACCCGAAACAGGCCTGGAGATACTTGTTCGAGTAAGTACTTCCAGAAGCAGGCTCGCTGCATCAGCAGGATCAGCCAAAACATCCTCCTCGCGGATAGCAATAGATCCCGCAGGTAGACCTAATTTCGTAAACAAGTCAGAAGGGTTCAACCAAGTTCTCCATATACAAAAAATGGAAGTAGCGTAAATTAAAATTACAATGATTTATCGCATTCCACCCGTATTTAAGAGCCAGTTCTTTCCATAAATAAGGTTCGGATGTCGTGATGTCCAAGATATTCTGAACCCACCAGGTCCAAACATTCCACCACCGGTGGGATCCATCCAGTTGCTGAAACATACGAAGGGTGAAGAGTTGATACCGCCATAAAAGAATATATAGTCAAAGGAAATACTAAACAGAGCTTACGAGTACGGTTCTAAGCAACCGAAAAGGATGAAGGCGTTGTCAGAATGATGTTGTTGGTGGCGACTGCAACGAACTATTTCATCAACCCATGGTCGTTGTCATCATCCATTCTAGACAGTAAAGCATGGTGGCCACGCTTGTAGAGGTTTATCATTCCATCGCGTAAGATTTTGGGAGAATAGAGATTCATCATATGAGCTAAGGTTAGCTCCTCTCCAATTTCCTGGCACAAATGTCGAAGGAAGGCAATCGTCCTCCACACTGAAGGACTTACCTATACTAAACACACCTGGTACAATCACGGAATCAAACTCTCTTCTCAAAGAAAACGCACCCAAAGTAAAGGGATACGTGAAAAAATATGTAAAATCTTCCTTAGGAAGGGTCACTCTCTCCGATAGATCAGGCACAACGATATCCAACTCATGGCAACGACACTCCCCCTTCACAACAGGAATAGTGGAAGGACGAATGGAAGAAGGGTACCTACTAATAGCCCATATACGAGGGTTAACGGTAGGAAATTTCTCTTCGAAGTCCTTTGTGGTACTAATTTTTCTTAGGATGATGGAACCAACCGTTGGAGGAATAGAGTCCTCGGTTTTGTTCTTGTTCTTTGTAGAACCAGCACGCTTGGAGGAAGAAGCCAATGAAAAAGAAGAAGGAAAAGGTTTTGTGTTTGAAGAGAATTAGAGAAATGATGAAAAATAAAGATGCAAATCAGAAGCTCAAGAAAATATGAAACGAAAAGGAAAATAATGTTGCGTATAAGTAAATTTTTGGCGGCTAAATTCATGGACATAATTACCTCGACAATCGGGAAAAGCTATGCTGAATCATGGGATGACGCGTGTTCGGGACATTTAATGCGGAGAGACGTGCGTCTAATCAACTATCAGAAACCTTCAGAGGAAGTTATAGTAATTCCCGCCAAAAATGTGTTTCTACCAATTTCTCGGTAACTCAAAGTTATGTAACCGAAAAGCAGAGGGACTATATGTATATGGTGAAATATGATATGACACGTGGTCGACTAAAGGAGGGACACGTGGAACCCAAGACGGAGATGGCCGAAGACTGCAAGCAGCCATTCCGCTTGTCACCGGAAAGGATAACATTCATATAGGTGTATTAAATGCTCTGCACCCGGTAGCATTTAATAGGGAATATCCTGCAACATTAAGAGCGACGATCAGTTACAGGAAATTTGGCATTTATGTTAACCGTTACATCTTCATCAATGACCCTCATAATTGACATTAAAGGAGGACACGATCCTAGGACCTCCTTCCCTAGACATAGCTATAAATAGTGAGTTTAGTTATCATTGTAAAGGACACGAATTTTCTGGCTAAACTTATACTACATTCTATAAAAATATTTAATACAATCTTACTTTCTTGCTTTTTGATCTCTTCATTGCTGTGTCCGGAAACAGTGTTCCCAGAACTGTCATCTCTGCTGTTTCACCAACATTCTCAGGTTAAGTATAGTATATTTCTTCGATTATAGCATTTCAGGATCAAATTAGTTCACTTGTCTAGAAACAACGTATAAATTCAATTGTAGCATTATGGGTAAAGAATATGTATATTAAAAAATTCTAGGACCTCCTTCCCTAGACATAGCTATAAATAGTGACTTTAGTTATCATTGTAAATGACACGAATTTTCTGGCTGAACTTATACTACATTCTATAAAAAATTTAATACAATCTTACTTTCTTGCTTTTTGATCGCTTCATTGCTGTGTCCAGAAACACTGTTCCCGGAACTGTCATCTCTGTTGTTTCACGAACATTCTCAGGTTAAGTATAGTATATTTCTTCGATTATAGCATTTCAGGATCAAATTAGTTCACTTGTCTAGAAACAACGTATAAATTCAATTGTAGCGTTATGGGTAAAGAATATGTATATTAAAAAATTCTAGGACCTCCTTCCCTAGACATAGCTATGAATAGTGACTTTAGTTATCATTGTAAAGGACACGAATTTTCTGGCTAAACCTATACTACATTCTATACAAAATTTAATACAATCTTACTTTCTTGCTTTTTGATCTCTTCATTGTTGTGTCCGGAAACAGTGTTCCCGGAACTATCATCTCTGCTGTTTCACCAACATTCTCAGGTTAAGTATGGTATATTTCTTCGATTATTGCATTTCAGGATCAAATTAGTTCACTTGTCTAGAAATAACGTATAAATTCAATTGTAGTGTTATGGGTAAAGAATATGTATATTAAAAAATTCTAGGACCTCCTTCCCTAGACATAGCTATAAATAGTGAGTTTAGTTATCATTGTAAAGGACACGAATTTTCTAGCTAAACTTATGCTACATTCTATACAAAATTTAATACAATCTTACTTTCTTGCCTTTTGATCTCTTAATTGCTGTGTCCGGAAACAGTGTTCCGGAACTGTCATCTCTAATGTTTCACCAACATTCTCAGGTTAAGTATTGTATATTTCTTCGATTATTGCATTTCAGGATCAAATTAGATCACTTGTCTAGAAACAACGTATAAATTCAATTGTAGCGTTATGGGTAAAGAATATGTATATTAAAAAATTTCTAGGACCTCCTTCCCTAGACATAGCTATTATGTAACGACCCAGCCCGTCGTTACGTAGAACCTGCATTATAATTGTTGTTATTGACTTGTTACAAGCTGGTTATACTATAATTGATGTATTAGAGTTGGTAGGCTTGAAATTGAATGGTGGTAGTGAGAGTTCAGTCATTTAGTCTTTAAAAATAACCTTAAAATGGAAAAATTCAACTGAGAGTTGACTTATTGGTAAATGACCTCGGAATGCGGATTTTATAGTTCGAATAGCTTCGTTAGGTGATTTGGGACTTAGAAGTATGTTCAGAATAATTTTGTGATGTCCGGTGTAGAATTAGGCTTGAATTGGTGAAAGTTAGTTTTTGGCGATTCTGGTCGACAGTGGAAAATAGGCTATCGGGGTCGGAATGGAATTTGATATATGGAACAGGTTCGTAATGCCATTTTGGATATGTCTTCAAAATTTCAGGTCAATCGAAGTTGTTTTGGATAGTTTCGGCATCGTTGGTGGATTTTAGAAATATCAAAGTTCTTAGGCTTGAATCCGATGTAAATTTGGTGTTTTGATGTTAATTTTAGTGTTTTGAGAGTGCAAATAAGTTTGAATGATCATATGTGATGTGTTGGTATAGTTGGTTGGAGTCCCGGGGGGTTCGGGATTGAATTCGGGTGCTCGACAGAGGTTTGAACTTGGAAATTGCAGCAATATAACCGCTGGTGCTGGTGTAACCGCACCTGCGGAAGTTTGACCGCAGGTGCGGGCTTGTAGGTGCGGGCAGTGGGTCGCAGGTGCGGAGAGGTCGCAGGTGCGGTTAGCGGACCGCAGGTGCGGTTAAGCGGGTCGCAGGTGCGGAAACCTTGGGCAAAATATAAATTAAACCTTCCGCGACCCTAACATATTTTTACACCATTGTTGTACGGAAGAGAGCTTTTGAGATGAGTTTTGAAAGGGAAAATCAGTGTTCTTCGAGGTAAGTATTTTGATCATTAAAACTCAATTGTGGGTGATTTTAGAGCATAATCTCACTATTAAATTCATGAAAGTCAGTAGAAAAAGGGGGGTTTAGGGCTCGAGATTATGAGACCTTTAGGGGTCGATTTGAGGGGTCAAACGGACTCCGAATTTGAGGTTCTTTATATGTACAGACTCGTGAGAGGACGAAGAAGAATTTTGTATAAAAATTTTTGAGTTTCGGGATACGGGCCCGGAGGTCAGGTTTTTACCAATTTCGAATTTTTGAGCTAAATTTAATATCTTTCGATTGGAATTCGTTCCTTAAGCATATATTGATGATAAAAATCTGAACTTGGTATATTTGGAGCATCCGGAAGTTGATTCGAAAGGCAAACGCATTGCAAAGTAATTTCAGGCCAGTTTGAGGTAAGTAATGTCTTTAAATCCTGTCCTGAGGGTATGAAACCCCGGACTATGCACCCTTTCACGGGTCTTGAAATTCAAAGGTTGAAACTTTGGAGATATATTCCTTACTTAGGTGACTATTGAGTCGCAAAACGGCTTTTTAAATCTTAATTCCAATAGTATATATATACTTGATATGATTTGGGTTGTAAGCCGTGTTTGGGGCCTAGTGCCGATCTGTTTTCCCCTTGGGGGTTATGTTTTACTATTTTCTCACTGATATGTTATGATTTTACACTCATTCTTTTCCTGTGAAATTGTTTTGACACTCTGAGTATTTTGATACTATTTATTGAAAAATGAAACGTTGTTTTGGGTCGAGAACTCGGTATATTTATGGCCTACGGGCAAATTGAGAGTGTCTGACCGAGTAAGGATTTCAGGACTATATTGTGAGGAGGCTTTCAGGCCTTATATGAGGGAGGCTTTCAGGCCTATATTGTGAGGAGGCTTTCAGGCCTTATGTTGTTGTAGCGCTTGGTTGTAGGAGCCCCTCCGGAGTCTGTACACACTCCCAGTGAGTGAAGGTACCTATTGAGTGATGATTATTGCCCGCGGGGCTGATACTGAGTGATGATTATTGCCCGTGGGGCTGTTATTGAGTGATTGTAAGAATGCTTGATAAAGAAATTGTTACGAGAAATGATTATGGCCCGAAGGGCAGTTTTATAAAGATTTTTACTGAGTTTTCGAACTATGATTTACTTCGTTTTCAAACTGGTTTTTACTTAGAATTTTACTGAGATATACTGATATTACACTTGTTTCAAAGGATTTCTGGAAACCGATTTTTGAACTCATGTATTTGGTGAATATTATCTGGTGACTTGGTGTTTTACTGGCTTTTCTGAATTGGTTTATATGTACTGTGTGTTTTATAATTCTCAGACTGTGATTTATTTTCATTACTACTGAGTTGGCGTACTCATAAAGACTCCCTGTGTCTCTGTGCACAGATCCAGGTACCGATTTGGAGCAGTAGCTGCCTTGTTCGTTAGCAGCAGTTCACGGGATTTCGAGGTAGCTGTCCAGCGTCCACAGCTTCTCCATTTCCCTTCCTTATTTAGTTTTAGCATTTGATTCAGAGACATATTATAGTTTTAGCAGAGTTAGATTTATTTATTCTTAGATGCTCATGACTATTGACTCCAGTTTTGGGAGGTTTTGTTTAGACTATTACTGGGGCGCTAAGACTTAAATAATTTATTTTTATTGCTATGCTTGCTGTTTATCATTGTATTGTGAACTATTATAAAAGAACCAATGCGTAGTAAAGTGATGGTTGGCTAGCCTAGTTCCACGATAGGCGCCATCACGGCCTGTTAGGATTTGGGGTCGTGAAAAGTTGGTATCAAAGCACTAGGTTACATAGGACTCAACGGTCATGAGCATGTTCAGTAGAGTTTTGCTGATCGGTACAGAGACGTCTGTACTTATCTTCGAGAGGCTGCAAAACTTTTAGGAAACATCTCTGATTTTCTTGAACTCTTTCGTGCCAATCTATTGATTCTTGAATTCTAAACTTACGTTTTTTCATTCTCTCACAGTTGGTGAGGACACGCAATACCGATCAGGGTGACCAGACACCAGCCAAACCCACAAGGGGTCCGGGCCGTGGTAGAGGTAGGGGACCAGTCCGCGCAGCAGTTGGGACAGTACCCAAGGATCCCCCCATCGTTCAGGATCAGGTTCCCGCGGATTGTGCTCCAGCGGGACAGGCTCAGGCACCGGCAGTGCCTATTATTATTTCGGGTCTTTAGGGGACCTTGGCTCAGATATTGACAGTATGGTCCAGTTTAGCTCAGGCAGTTGATATGTCTACTACTGCCACTGCAGCTCAGGCTGGGGGAGGCAATCAGACTCCAGCTGCCCGGACACTTACGTAGGTTGTACGGGGTATTCAGACACCAGTAGAAGCCTCAGCTCAGCCGGTTGTCCCAGTCCAGGATTATGTAGTTCCAGCTATGCCCGAGGATGAACAACGTAGACTGGAGAGGTTCAACAGACTTAAGCCTCCGACTTTTAGTGGCACAGAGGGTGAGGACGCCCAAGGTTTTCTTGATAAATGCCAGAGGATACTACGTACTGCGGGTATTTTGGAGACCAGTGGGGTCTCGTTTGTTACATTTCAGTTTGTTCAGCACCACTCACTTTGCAGCAGTTCTCCACGATCTTTTTGGATAAGTATGTCCCTCAGTCCCACAGAGAGGAGCAGCGCATGCAATTTGAGCAGCTGCGCCAGGGAGAGTTGTCAGTTACTCAGTACGAGATGAGGTTTTCCGAGTTGGCTAGACATGCTTCGGAGATTGTCCCTACGGATAGGGAGAGGATTAGGAGGTTTGTAGATGGTCTTACTTATCAGCTTCGGATCTTGATGACCAGAGAGAGAGTGTTTGGAGCTACATTTGAGCAGGTTGTTGACATTGCTCGGGATATTGAGTCGGTGCGTAGGCAGGATCGTGAGGAGAGAGAGGTCAAGAGGCCTCGGGGATCAGGTACCTTCAGTGGTGCCCCTTCTAGAGGGCAGTTTCAGCACAACAGAGGTCGTTCATTTAGACCTCCACAGCCAGTTCGCCTAGCTTACAGTGGTGTATCTTCGGGGTAAGGTCCTCGCAATTCTCATCAGGGACGTTCATCTTTTAGCGCCCTCCCAGCTTAGAGCTCCGCCCGAGAATCATCTTATCAGGGCTCTTCTATGCATGTTTCGTCTGGTGGTCATCAGGGTGATAGAGGTTCTCGTTAGTTTTAATCTCCGGCTTCAGGTGGTTGTTATGAGTGTGGAGAGTTCGTACATGGGTGGAGGCAGTGTCCCCGTCGTCCTAGTAGTTCATCCCAGCAGAGGGTCCAGCCCTCGGCTTCAGCCCCAACCACTTCACCACCTACCCAGGCTGCTAGAGGTGGTGGTCAGGAAGCTAGCTAGAGGCCGTCCTAGAGGGGGAGGTCAAGCAGGTGGAGGCCAGCCACGTATTTATGCACTTTCGTCTAGGCCTGATGCTATGGCATCTGATGCAGTGATTACAGGTACTATTTCAGTTTTTCACAGTGATGCTTTGGCTTTATTTGACCCTGGTTCCACGTACTCTTATGTCTCATCCTATTTTGCTCATTTTTTGAATATGCCCCGTGAGTCTTAGTTAAATCAGTTCATGTTTCAACTCTGGTGGGTGATACTATTGTTGTGGACCGTGTGTATCGTTCGTGTCTTATATCTATTGGGGGTCTGGAGACCCGAGTGGACATGATGTTACTCAGTATGGTCGATTTTGATGTAATTATGGGCATGGATTAGTTATCCCCATGTCATGCGATTCTTGATTGTCATGCTAAGACCATTACCTTAGTTATGCCCGGAGTTCCGAGAGTTGAGTGGAGGGGGTCTATAGAGCATGTACCTAGCAGAGTGATTTCTTACTTAAAGGCTCAGCGTATGGTTGAGAAAGGGTGTGAATCTTATCTTGCGTTTGTGAGGGATGTTAGTAGTGAGACTCCAT
>ML276209.1:0-20602 GCA_005239495.1 Nicotiana undulata
TTCGTTGTCGAGTATGTTGGATTGTTTCTCTGGATCACTTCTATCTGTCGATGTGACTGCTTTTTTCCACTTGTCCCCCATTTACTGCTCCCGTATCCCCTACTTGCCGGTTTATCTCCTGCCTTGTGTTATTTCTTGTTACCTGCTGTAGAATAGGACAGGTTATCGTTAATGTCAAGTTTAGCCTCGTCACTACTTCGGCCGAGGTTAGGCTTGGCACTTACTCAGTACATGGGGTCGGTTGTACTGATACTACACTACACTTCCTTGTGTTGTGCAGACCCTGCTACCGGACCCCGTGGAGCGTTCTGAGGGAGATACCTTCAGTCCACGTCAGAGCTTCGAGGTATACACTGGCGTTCGTGGATCCCGAGGCTTCTTCCCTTTACTGCTTCATTGTTCTTTTTACTTATTTCCAAGACAGTGTTGTATTTTCATTCCAGACTTGTATTTAGTATTCCAGTAGCTAGTCCGTGAGATTGTGACACCCCGGTTTTTGGGAAGTTTTACGTTATTTCATGTTCATCATGTCTTTATTCTCCGCATTTTTAAAGTTTCATTATTTTATTAAGCAATGCTTACAGGATTCTGTTGGGAATTGGTTGAAATTGACGAACTAACACTTTATTCCGTAATAAATGTTTTTAAATTGCTATTGCAAGTTATACGTTGGCTGGCCTAGCGGGTTCAACGTTAGGCGCAGTCACGGCCTAAAGGGTGGGAATTTGGGTCGTGACAAAAAAGATGGAATTAGGGCTTGAGAATATGAGACCTTTTAGGGATGATTTGAGGGGTAAAACGAACTCCGATGTTTGAGTTCTTTATATATATGGACTCGTGAGATGATGAGGATCATTTTGGTATAAAGTTTGTCGAGTTCCGAGACGCGGGCCCGGGGGTCGGGTTTTGACTAATTTCGGGTTTTGTGCTAAAATTGGTATTTTTAAATTGGAATTCATTCCCTTAGCATAATTTGATGAGAAAAATCTGATCTTTATAGATTTGGAGCACTCGGAAGTTGATTCGAGAGGCAAGCGGGTTGTAGAGTAGCTTTTCGGGCTAGTTTGAGGTAAGTAATGTCTTTAAATCCTGTCCTGAGGGTATGAAACCCCGTACTTTACATCCTTTCACGGATTTGGAGTGACGCACACACTGGATGACGAGTGTGGGGCGTGCACGAATTGGAAATTTGGAAAAATGTTCCTTTTTAGGCAACTATTGAGTTGCGAAACTGCTTTTAAAGCATATGAGTTATAATATTACTATGGTTTGATATATGTGGGTTGTAAGCCATGTTTGGGGCCTAGTGTCGATCTGTTTTAACCCCTTGGGGGCTATTTTACTGATATTCTCACTACTTTGAAACTATGATTTCACACTCAGTCTTTNTTCATGGCCCGAGTGGCATGCTGAGAGTGTCTGACTGAGTGAGGACGAGGGCCAATTTGTGAGGATGTTATGATATGAGAGAGGCCGAGTGCCTGAGAGTGATGTATGCCATGATGTGGCTTGTTTATAGCGCCTTGGGCTGTAGGAGCCCCTCCGAAGTCTGTACACACCCCTAGTGAGACTTAATGTTTTACTGTTTTGTGGATTGATGTTTTGTGCTGTGTGTTTCTTATTCTCAGACTGTGATTTATTTTCATTACTATTGAATTGGCGTACTCATCATTACTCCCTGCACATCTGTGTGCAGATCCAGGTACTGGTTCGGAGCAGTAGTCATCCGAGTTTCGTTCACCGTCAGCTTTGGGATTTCGAGGTAGCTGTCCAGCGTCCGCAGCTTCTCCAATTCCCTTCCTTTATTAGTATTAGTATTTTATTCCTAGACATTGTTTATGACATTAGCAGAGTTAGTTTTATTCTTAGATGCTCGTGATCGGTTGACTCAAGTCTTGGGGAATTAGTTTAGACTGTTGAATTATATTATAATTGCTTAAAGACTTTGAGAAAATTTTTAATTGCTTATTATGCTGGTATTTATTGATTTTTCAGAAATTATATTAAAACAAATGTGTAGTTATATGATGGTTGGCTAGCCTAGTTCCACGATAGACGCCATCACGACCTATTAGGATTTGGGGTCGTAACAATACCATTATTGGAAGTATCGCCCTTCGTCCTAGTGTCAATTTAGGTCCTATTGGTTTTCTACTTAACCGCAATTTATACTGAACGAGGTGGCCTAGATATTCGCCTTACATGCTAGTGCTTAATTAGTACTACTATGCATCAGCTAGTTAATTAACCTTCTTGGCCAGCTTCTTACTGCATAAATAAGGACTGTTGTTTCCACTAGTGAATAAAGTGCAAATAATGTTTGCAAGTCTAATATTGGAGCCATCTAATCGTATCGCTTGTGTGTTTATTTTGTTTGTAGCTTTTTCTTGTTTATTATCTTTCCTTCTTTATTTTCTCTTATATATATATGTGACGATGACCCTCAAATGAGTTTCGACCTAATGACTTTGCTCAATTGGGACACATAAAAAAAAAGAATTAAGGGACTTAAAAGAAAAAAATAGTAAAACTGGGATAAGACAAAATTAAAGAAGAGAATGTAAGATGATAAGGTCGGACAAACGATAAGATAATATACTAACAAAAACAATTAATAAAACAAAAAGAATTCTTTTTCAAAGTCATATTGTGATGGGAGCCAATAAAGTATTTGACAAGTGTAATACCCCAAGTAGGGGCATCATGCTTGGTGGGATTAATGAGAAAGAAAATATTCAGCATTAATTCTATCAATTACCATCTCTAGGAAGGGAAAAGGAAAGCTTAGAAAGATTGTCTCACATGTTATTAAGCCCAAGGTCTATAATTCCAAGATTTCGATCTCAAATATTTTGGGGTCCTTGAATGGAGCTTCCGAGATTGTATGCAAGGAATCCAACAATAATTGCATATGTTAATTAAGATTGAAATTGTTGTGTACTGACCAAAGGATCCCCTTACTTCAATAAAACTAGCCTTTGATAATACTAAAAGAAGAATTATATTTAGTGCACTTAGACTCTTAGTGGCATATATAGTTATTAATCAATATTAAGTTTGGACCATATGGCATTTGGGAAGTTCAAGATTCTCAGCAATTGACATTCTCCCCCTTTATACAATATTTATTTTGTCCTCGCTATCACATATTGCTTTTTTATTATATCTGATATTTTCTATTTTATTTTTATGATTTCATCTATAAATTGGATTATGTTATACCTTATTATAAATTATAATTTTAGCTCCTTAAAATTATAAATAGAATAGTCTTTTATAAATTTATTACAAGATATATAGTTATTTTCTATAATTGTTATTTTAATATGATACGCATTAAATATATATTTAAGTCTTTTCTCGATGGCATAGACGTAAATTCATACAAAAGGATTAAAAATATTAAAACATCAAATCTAGGATTTGAACTTGTGATCTAAATAAATAAGGACAGATCATACAAGAATAATGGGACATAAACATAAAAGATAATAAAATGAGATAAGACAAATTAAGGAAGAGACTGTCACATGATGAGGTCGGTCAAACGATAAAATAATAGACGCTAATAAATTAACGAATAAAGTAAAAAAGAATCTTCTTCAAAGTCGTGCGATGATTGACCTCCTTTTCGAAGTCAATGACTTTCTTTCTTTTATTTTTATTTTGTTCAAGTTGCTTCAATGAATGAAAATGCTCAATGAAGCAGGTAGGTCTTACTAGCCCTTACACTGGTCAAACTTATTTACTCATTCTCCACAGTAATGGATTTATTTTAATTCTTTCCCAAGTATCTGGTAGTTTTGGATGCCTTTCCACTCCTCACTTTGGTCTCCACCAGGCCAATCAAATCTGCCTCTTATGCTCCGATCACGCCCAACTCTAGTCCTAAAAAGGATAAGCGGTCGCTACAAATATAATTCGGTCTAAAAGTCCGGAGTCGAATCTCACAGAAAACTAAGGTTTAGCTACAACTGTGCACTATCACCAAGAAGACAAGTTCGAACAATTACTAAGTTATAAATATGAATATTGTATGTAACTAATTAACAAACAAATTGGAATAGAAAATTAAAAACTAAAGATACTAAGAATTAGAGACACGATTAAGGAGGTCTAGAGTTATGATTTTTCCAATTGTCGGAATTCTTCCCGCTATGTCTCCTATAATTTTGCTTAATTATTCACTATTGACCGTAAGAACTTCACGTGTCGTAATTCTCTCCCTAGAAACTACCACAATTTACTAGACATATTCTCCCGAACTACGCTAGCAGGCGATATCTTACCGTTCACTATGACCACGTCTATGCTTTGTTATTCTTAAACCCACCTTTAAACCTGCCGTATTGATTACTCATATACGTTTGGAGTGACGTTGTTCAACAACAACCTAAATAAGTACCCTTTACCAAGCAAAACATAATAAATTGGAACAACCAATTAATGGTCATTCAATCAACAGAAATATGCACGTAGGTGAACAAGTAAAGAAATTTAAAGGCAAAATTATATTCAAACTTAACAAGAATTCATCCTCCAAAAGGTTCAATCAAAATCCTAGATAAGAAATTAGCTATTCATAATAGTATTCAAAACTACAATACTAGAATTCATAACCAATAACGAAAATAGAGGAAGAAAGAGGGAAAAATGCGGAGTTGAATCATTCTCCTTGCTCCAAGTGTGTTCTTGCCTCCAAAGATGTTGTGTAACCTTAAAGTAGTGTCTCCTTTCTCCAAATCACGTTTTAGGATGTATTTATAGTTATTAGGGTTTGTTCGGGCCGAAATTGCTTCTCCTACTTCAGATTGAAAATGTTGAATTTTTCTACCCCGGTCCCGGTCTGGCAAAGTGACCCTCACTTTGCTGTCCGAGACTTTCCTGATTTCTTCTGCTTCAATTCCGGTCTGGCAAAGTGAGCCTCGCTTTGCTGTCCGACACTTTTATCTTCAGCTCTTTTTCACCAATTCTTCTCCCATATGATCTTTTTCCGCGCAAGTTTATTCTTACACATAAGAAACACTTAATGAGCATATTTTCACTTCAAAACCATGTGATCTCCCATAACTCACATAAGAAATAATATATAAACATACTAAAAAACATGCAATTTTCATCATTTATCATGCTTTTATATAATCTTTGGCCTCTCTCTGCTTCTCGACTTTACCGATCGTTTTGACTTCTAAGGCTTGGCAGGTCCTTTTGGTCAATTTCCAGTTGATTGCCTCAACCTATTGATTGAGTGAGTTGGAGAAGAAAGTCTTAGAAGGCAGGATTCAATAATCGAAAAGGAGATATATAGAATTAGTATTATCAATAACATCTCTAGGGAAGGGAAAAGGAAAGTTTAGAAAGATTCCAAATGTTGTTAAGCTTAAGGTCTTTAATTCGATGATTTTGATCCCAAATAGTTAGGGGTCCTTGAATGGAGCTTCCTAGAGATTGTTTGTTAGGAATCCAACGTTAATTTCCCGACCCAAATTCTAAACCTCGGGATCGTGATGATTGTAAAGGGTAAAACATGATATGACACGTGGTTGACTAAGAGTAGGACACGTGGAATACAAGATGGAGATAAGGACCGAACGCAGCCACTCCGCTTGTCACTGGAAAGGATAACGTTCATAAATGTGTATTAAATGATCTACGCCTGGTTGCATTTACTAAGGGATATTCTGCAACATTAAGAGCGACGGTTCATTACAGAAAATTTGGCATTTATATTCACCATTACATCTTCATCAATGACTCTCACAATTGACATTAAAAGAGTGCATGATTCTAGGACCTCATTCCCTAGACATAGCAATAAATAATGAGCTCAGTTTACATTGTAAAGGACATGAATTTTCTAGCAAAAATATATATCATATTCTATACAAAGCTTTATACAATTTACTCTCCTGCTTTTTGATTTCACCATTATTATGCACGGAAACAGCTTTCGCGAAATCATCATTATTGTTGTTTTATCCATATCCTAAGGCTAAGTATCACATATTTTTTTAATTATTGTATTATTTTCATCAAATTAGTTCACTTGTGTATAAACCAAATATAAGTTTATTTGTAACATTTTACGAGTAAATAATTTGGCGCCTACCCTGGGGCCTAGACAACCGTATAATTAAATTGATACTTGCTTTTTTTACTAACGTGTTTTGATTATTTTGTCGTAGAAGAAATCTTAACAAATGGAAGGTAACACTTTTAACGATGCACACAACTTTGAAATTCGAGGGAATAAACCTCATTTGGAGGACTCAATCAGTGACACTCGTAATGATGGGAATGATGCTACGCCAGTACATGGCAGGCAGTACCCTGACGTGACAGGATCAAAGCATGATAGAATTGAAGCATGAATTAACGAGGGACTTAAACAATGCAAACATACGAGATCTAATTCCTCCCGCTGTCCCCGCAGACCAAACAACACAAAGAGTCGACAACAACACTCCCAAGGGTGAAGTCGATTCTGATGGAGCTGGGGGAGCAAATCCGGTCTCAACAACGAGAACGATTCATTCAAAGATGATCTTTTACTGTTCATGAGGGAAGTAAACGTCTGCATGAATCAAATCCTGGGCGCATCACAAGTATTGAAAGGCCCAAACTCAAAGAAGTATATTCTATTATTGTACAAACCAAGTGCGGCACTAGAACTAATCCCGACGCGGTTCAAAATTCCTGAAATTCTTAAGTATGATGGAACTTCAGATTCATAGGAGCACATTACTACCTACTGGTTATACCCAATTTTTTCCAAAATAATTTTAAAATGCATATATGTCTTCAAAATCATGCATTAGTATCAATTGATATTTTTCCACAATTTCTTCATTTTTTAATTTGCCAAGTATTTTATTTCTAATAGATAATTAAAAAAATTGCATCACGAATGATTTCAAAAAATTTCTTGAATCAATATTACTATTTATGGTCTTATTAAGTCAAAATTATTCTATAAATGTCCAATCTGCGGCCTTTTGGCTACAATTGCAATAACTTTTCAATTATAGCCCATGCATATAATTTTCGTGCTATTTTTATCAGAAATTAGTCTATTGTATTTTAAATACAAAATAACCATTTTTAAAACATATCTATGCATGAAATTCATTTTTATAATTAGTAATTATTTTACAAATTATTTTAACAAATTTATTTGGGGTATTTAACAAATAGCCATTTTTTATTTCAATTATAGCCTAACTAAGCCAACCCAAATACCTTATATCGCTTTTCCCAAAAGGAAACAAGTTGTCCCAATAATGTCAAAAACTCTGACCGATCCGAAAGGAGAGGAAAAATGGGGCGCCACAACATGGGGACTCTGTTGTGGACTCTAGGCTTTTATCATAACTGTCACGACCCGAATTCCCACCGTCGGGATCGTGATGGCCCCTAACGTTGAACCCGCTAGTCAAGCCAACGTGAATGCTTAATTTACTTTATTCCTTTATTATTAGTCGAAAGCAGGTGAAATACAACATTGACATAAATAAAAGTATAAAATGAAGCCAAATGTATGTATATATATATATATATATATATATATATATATATATATATATATATATATATATAACTCAATCCACTGCTTTTACGAAATTCCAAAATAACCAAATCCTAGAATGTTGGAGTTACAACTCATGGACTGTCTAAGAGTAAAAAATATAAAAGTATGAATGAAATAAGTACATTTGTTTCTGAAACAACTAGAACAGAATAAAAAGGAAATAAGAGGGGATGCCAAGGCCTGCGGACGCCAACAGGACTACCTCGGTGTCTCCACGTGGAGGGAAGGCAGCCTCCTCGCTCTAGTGTCCGTAGGGTCCTGTACCAAGATCTGCACAACAAAGATGTGCAGAGTGTAGCATCACTACAACCGACCCCATGTACTGAGTAAGTGTCGAGCCTAACCTCGGCGAAATAGTGACGAGACTAGGACACGAAAACCAAGACAACCTGTGTAATTTAATAATATTCAGAAGAAATAATAGCAACAAGAATAACCAGTTAAGTAAAAGGGAAAAGGGGAACATGTTGGGGCAAAGAAATATCAGATAACGGAAATAACGAAAATAAGACAACAGTTCAGATATCATTTTAACAGCAAGAAATAACAACACAGAGAAAACAGTGCACGACATCACCCTTCGTGTTTTTACTCTCATCCTCACCAAATAATAAATGCAAGTGCACGACATCAGCCATCGTGCTTTTACTCTCATACTCACAATAATCAATAGAAACGGCAAGGCATCACCCTTCGTGCTTTTAATATCATAACATGGAACGGCATCACCCTTCGTGCTTTTACACTCTCATCCTCACAATAATCAATAGAAACGGCAAGGCATCACCCTTCGTGCTTTTAATATCATAACATGGAACGGCATCACCCTTCGTGCTTTTACACTCTCATCCTCACAATAATCAATACACGACATCACCCTTCATGCTTTACACTCTTCCTCACAATAGTCAATACACGGTATCACCCTTCGTGCTTTACACTCTTCCTCACCCAAACAATATCAATAACAACAGTCCGGCAAGGAAAAATAAACAATACGAACCATAATAATAAATCATAACATCCTGGCAATGGAACAACAATAGAAATATCACTATCCCGGCTAGGGACACAACTATGACCAATCTCACTCAAGTACATATCTTCACATGAAGTTTCTCAACTGAACCCAATACTCAACAATGTTCATTACCAAGAATTTCTACCAAAATGAATAACCACAAAGTGAAACTCAAGCTATAACACAGTAAATATCAATGAAAACCACATAATTCATAATATCCGACTCACGGGCATGCTTGAAACCGACGTATAGGTACTCGTCACCTCACCTATACGTTGCACATGGTATTCACACATAGCAAATAAGACACAACACATATTCCCTCAAGCTAAGGTTATGCCAAACACTTACCTCGACTTCCATGACCAAAATCAAGCCGCAATCACCGCTTTCCCGTTTGAATTTGATTCCAAATCAATTGTATTTAGACATAATTGACTTAATAACATCAATAAACGCTAAACAATTCAATTCCAATGCTTAATTATAGGTTTTCTAGCATTCTTCCCAAAAAGTCAAAAATTGTCCCCGGGCCTGCTTGGTCAAAACACGAGGTTCGGACCAAAACCCGATTTTCTACCCTTAAGAACATGATGTAGGCCTAGAAATCTAATGGGTGTTAATGAAAATTGAAGAAAACAAGTCTAAGAATACATACCTATGATTTTGTAGTGAAATCCCCTTTCAAAAATCGCCCAAGTTTGAGTTTAGGTGAAGAAGTTATGAAAGTTAGAAGATATCCCGTTTTTTAGCTACTATTTAATAACTGGACCATTACCATATGCGTTCGCGGGCTCCTGGTCGCGTTCGCATAGGTGTGACTTCCCTGACCTATGCGTTCGCGAGCTATAGGCCGCTTCCAACAGGGTTTTCAACTACCCAGCCCCCCATCCCCCTTAACATGCTATGCGTTCGCGACCCCATGGTGCGTTCGCGTAGAGTAACCCCGTAAAGCTCCGCGTTCGCACCTGGTGTGATGCGTTCGCACTGTGCTAGCCAACACCCCTATCCCGAGTGTGCTATGCGTTCGCGTGGCTATCCATGCGTTCGCATAGTGCAAATTTTCTGGACACCAGCAACAAATATAAACACCAGATGTTTCTAAGTAAAATCACCCCGACGCCTATCCGAAACTCACCCGAGCCCTCGGTGCTCCAAACCAAACATGTACACAACCTCAAAAATATCCTACAGACTTACTCGTGCGATCAAATTGCCAAATAACATCTTAAACAATGAATTTAGCATCAAAATCAAAGAAAATTTACAAAACTTCTAAAGTATCAAATTTTACAACTACGGGTCCGAATCACGTCTAACGACTTCCATTTATTACCAAATTTTGCAGACATATCATAATTATCATATTGAACTTGTACCGGGCTCCGAAACCAAAATACGGGCACGATACCATGAATTTTAAATATAATCAAATTTCTAAAATCCTTTATATTTTTTAGAAAGTAATTTCTTTCAAAATTTCATTTCTCGGGCTTGGGACCTCGAAATTCGATTCCGGGCATACGCACAAGTCCCATATTTTCCTTTGGACCCTCCGAGACCGTCAAATCACGGGTCCGAATCTGTTTACCCAAAATATTGACCGGAGTCAACTTAAATCAAAATTTTAAGGCAAAAACTAGCATTTTCTTAGTTTTTCACATAAAGGCTTCACGGCTATACGCCCGGGCTGTGCACGAAAATCGAGGTGAGATAAAAGGAGGTTTTCAAGGCCCCGAAACACTGTTTTGACATAAAATATAACGGATGACCTTTTGGGTCATCACAATAACAAACCGCTTTGTGAATTTGTCTAAATGTACCTTACTTTGTTAATACCTGTACCCTTTCCCTTTCCCCTTTATGTGCAATTAATTGTTAATTTTCCAAGTATTTATTTTCTCAAAACGAAACTGACATGTTTCTTTGTTTCCTTCTGTAACCGCCTTTCAATTATAACTGCTGTATTTATCGCTTTCATAATGTGCAAATACATGACAATGTGTTATTTATTGCTTATTTATTGCTGCAAAATCATGCTCAACATCATACTCTACTCGTGCCTATGCACATCCTATCGCAACGCTTGATGAGTGGTTGCGCTCTTACAATTTATATGACCCCCTAAATTCGGAAAGGCTTATTTGCGGTAAAACCAGTCGATTAGCGGTGCAGTCGATGGTTCCGCCCTTTCCCTCTCGAGTTGTCCGCTTGAGGGTACCGGTCTAGACCCCCAAAGAAACCTTACTCTTGTTATATTGTGCATCCATCATGGTCAAACCTAGTTGGGTTAACGTGTCGTCCGCACAATAACCCTTTAACACAACCTTATCCAAAAGTTCACCGGAGTTTTCATAATACCAACGGACACAATCACGTTATGTGCATTAATTTGGAGAACTAAATTCATGTACGATAATCATTAGTGTATAAATCGCCGAGTCTGGTGGAGGAAAGTGCCAAACCATTTTTTTCTTGCAGAAAATGAGGCACGAGGTCCCCAAATTCGGTATGGTCAGTAATATCCCACCCATGCTTCTAGACTGGTGGGAATACCTTTCCTCCAGTGATAAGAAGCATGTGAAGAAGTATCCGGGCAATTTACCGTCTCTTTTGGACATCCAACCGAACAATATGCCGATTGAGGCCGCTACTTTGTTTTGGGATAGTGAAAGAGATGTATTCCGCTTTGGAAATATTGAGATGACACCACTCTTAGAAGAAATAGGAGGACTTTCTGGGCTAGCTTTGAAAAGCCTTGGGTTGTTGGTACCTGAGATATGCATGGGCAAAGGGTTTCTGAAAATGATGGGGTTAAAGAAGAATGTTGAACTGGAGTGTTTAAAACAATCATACATTCCTTTCGAGTACTTATATGAAAGATACGGTCTCAGCAAATCATACCGTACCTATCATGACGAGTTCGCTATCACATCTCTGGGTTACATTCACCGCAGGGTGTTTGTATTTATTGTATGCTTTCTAGTCTTGATAGTGTTCCCGACAAAGAGGGAAAGGATTCATACTAGGCTAGCCATGGTAACTAGGGCCTTGATGGAAGGGATCGATGGGCAAACCCTCAGCATTGTCCCTATGATCTTAGCTGATATTTATCGAGCCTTGGAGCGTTGTCAAAGAGGGGTTAAACATTTCGAGGGTGGTAACTTATTGTTGTAGTTGTGGCTTTTAGAACATCTTCAAAACGGCCAATATTACCAAGAACTTTCGCGAAGGGCTTGGAATGACCACATTGTTTTCTATCACCACAAGCAGATGACCTACATCCCAGACAAATTTGCTCAGCCAGAAACTGCCAAAGAGTGGGTGGAATTCTTTGATAATCTGACCGAGGAGTAGGTGCAATGGATGTTCGAATGGTTCCCGACGGACGAGTTCATCATTAGGTCCAGTGATGCGCCGGACTTAGTACTGATCGGGTTAAGAGGTGTATATCCTTATGTTCCTATCCGAGTCATGAGGCAAGCGAGCATGAAACAAGTTGTTCCGAAGGTTGCCAAGATGGGTCACTTCAGAGCAGGTTTCCAGGACGACGACGTCCCCTTCAAGTGCCAAGCTCATCACATGTGGCACTGCAAAATAATCATGGAGAAGAATACTATTGAACCATACATGTATTATATTGGGTGTGCACCTTTATACTAGGCATGGCTGGAAGACAACTTGTACGGGGTAGTGAGGCCAAGAATCAGTCGAGGAAACAGAATCATAGACGAAGATGCTGAGGCTCAGGCCAAGTACAACCGACTGCGCAAAAGGGTCCATGATTCCGAAAATGAACATCGGGAAATACATGAGACCAACAAGAGGCTGATCGAGGAATGGAAAGATATGGCTGTCCTTTCCAATTGGAAGCTGGAATATCTGGAGCAAGGTATAGTGGAGTTAGAGGGCAAGGTCATTAAAAGGATCAAGAATTGCCAGAACGTCGAGGGGAATGAAGGAGGACACTTGGCTAGAGCGTATCTGATGCTGGGACTGCGCATATACGTGGAGACTCTACCTCACTCCACCCAACCCATCTCTTACACACCGGAATCCGGTGAGAAGGATATGCTTATCAAGAACTTAGCCGAAGAACTCAAGAAATTGACTAGCCGAGTTCAAGGCGTGGAAGGAGGTAAGGGGATCGAAGGATTGAATTATGAAGATCTCTGTATACAGACTGATGTAGAACTACTGAAGAGTTACAAACCTCTCAAGTTTGAGATGTTCGACGGTACTGGTGATCCCAGGGTCCATCTGAGGACCTATTGTGACAAATTGGTCGGAGTTGGCAGAGACGAGAAGATCCGGATGAAATTGTTTCATAAGGAGCCTTACAGGGGATGCTTTGTCGTGGTACATGAGGCAGGATCCTATGAAGTGGTTTAGTTGGGTAAGTATGGCATCAGATTTCATGGACCGATTCAGGTTCAACATGGAAAATGCACCAGACGTGTTTTACATCAAGAATCTTAAGAAGAAGCCCACTAAAACCTTTCGCGAGTATGCCACTTGTTGGAGGTATGAAGCATCTAGGTCAGACCTGCACTGGACGAAGAGCAAATGAATAAATTCTTCATCAGGGCACAGGACCTGCAATATTATGAGAGACTAATTGTGATTGAAAATCACAAATTCTCCAACATCATCAAGTTGGGTGAGAGAATTGAAGAAGGTATTAAGAGCGGAATGGTCACTAACTTTGAAGCACTACAAGCCACGAACAAGGCATTGCAATCCGGTGGCATATCTAAGAAGAAAGACGTAGGAGCGGTAATGGTTGCACAGGGACCCAAATCTCCATTGACATATCGAACCTCTCCACTTATATACAAGGAAACTCCACCTACATATCAACCAACACCTCCACCTACATATCAGCCATCCCATCCACCTACTTATCAACCCTAACAGGCCTCAAATCCTAACAGGCCGTAATGGTGCCTATCGTGGAACTAGGCTAGTCGACCATCACTTTACTACGTTTTTGTTTAATCATAGCAGTTCACAATTAAATAATCAGCAAGCAACCATAGCATAAATAAAATAAATAAGTCTTAGCGTCCCCATAATATTCTAAACCACCTCCCAAGAACTGGACTCAATAGTCATGAGCATCTATGAATAAATAAATCTAACTCTACTAAAACTATAATGTATATCTCTGAATCAAATGCTAAAGCTAAACACGGAGGGGAAATGGAGAAGATGTGGACGCTGGACAGCTACCTCAAAATCTCGTGACTGCTGCTAACGAACAAGGCAGCTATTGCTCAAAATCGGTACCTGGATCTGTGCACAGAGGCATAGGGAATCTTTATGAATATGCCAACTCAGTAGTAATGAAAAGAAATCACAGTCTGAGAAATATAAAGCACACAAACAGATACACCATTTCACAACAACTATTAAAAACATCAAGTCACCAAGGAGTATTCAACAAATTCATAAGTTCAAAAACCAGTTCCAAACTCCTTTGAAAAACAAGTAAATATCAGTAGATCTCAGTGAAATCCTCAGTAAAACCAGTTTGAAAATGAAGTAATCATAGTTTGAAAAAGTAGTAAAATCATCATAAAAGTGCCCCTCGGGCCAAAATCATTTCTCATAACAGATGCCCTTAGGCATTCCCTCAATCACTCAGTGTCAATCATCACTCAATATCAGCCCAACGGGCAATCATCATCATTCAATCAGTACCGGCGCTCACTGGGGGTGTGTTACAGACTCCGGAGGGGCTCCTACAGCCCAAGCGCAATAATAACATAAGGCTTGGAAGCCTTCCCATCTCTCTCATGAGGCCTGGAAGCCTCCTCACATCACTCATAAGGCCTAGAAGCCTCCTTACCTCTATCATAAGGCCCGGAAGCCTCCTCAAATCACTCATAAGGCCTGGAAGCCTCCTCACATCACTCAGTCAGACACTTTGAATTAGCCCTTACGCCATAAACAAATCGGGTTCTCGACCCAAAACAGTGTTTCATTTTTCAATAAATAGTATCAAAATACTCTGAGTGTCAAAATAATTTATCAAGAAAAGACTGAGTGTAATTCACAACATATCAAGTGAGGAAACACAGTAAAACAGTCCCCCAAGGGGTAAACAGATCGGCACTAGGCCCCAAACACGGCTTACAGCCCAAATCATATCATAATACATAAATACTTATTAAGCATAAGCTTAAAAATCGGTTTAGCAACTCAATGGTCGCCTAAATACGGAATATATTTCCAAAGTTTCAATCTTTCCAGTTCAAAACCCGTGAAAAGGTGCATAGTCCGGGGTTTCATACCCTCAGGACAGGATTTCAAGACATTACTTACCTCAAAACTAGCCCGGAACTATTCCGCAACACGCCTTCCTCTCGAATCAACCTTCGATGGCTCCAAATCTACCAAGATCAGATTTTTATCATCAACATATGCTTAAGGAATAAATTTCAATTGAAAAAAATCGAATTTAACTCAACAATTCGAAACCGGTCAAAACCCGACCCCCGGGCCCGCATCCTGAAAATCAGAAATATTTACAGAAAAGTGTTCTTCATCTTCTCACGATTCTGTACATATAAAGAACACCAAAATCGGAGTCCGTTTGACCCCTCAAATCGACCCTTGAAGGTCTCATAATCTCATGCCCCAAAATCCTATTTTTCTACGGTTTTTCATGAATTAAAGGTTGGGATTATGGTCTATAATCACCAATAAATGAGTTTTAATAATCCAATTACTTACCTCTGTGATACCCACTGATTTTATCCTTCAAAAATCACCCAAAAAGCTTTCCTCCGCTCAACAATGGTGTAAAAGAGGGTTTAAGTCGCGAAGGGTTTATTATTTAACTGCCCAGTGATTTATGCTCTCCGATCGCGGATGTACTCACGCGATCGCGAAGAACAAATCTCCCAGGCCCATAGAAGACCCTATGCGATCACAGCATAAGCCACGCGATCGCAATTCAATGGAACCTCGACCCACGCGATCGCAACCATTCTCACGCGATCGCGAAGAACAAATCTCCCAGGCCCATAGAAGACCCTATGCGATCACAGCATAAGCCACGCGATCGCAATTCAATGGAACCTCGACCCACGCGATCGCAACCATTCTCACGCGATCGCGAAGAACAACAGACTCCGCTCCCCACGCGCCTGACCGACCCTACGTGATCGCGATCAATTCCACGCGATCACACTACTTAAGCCACTCACCCTACGCGATCGCGATGCACAAATTTCCCCTGCCTTCCTTTAACCTTACGCGATCGCAGACTATTTCTCGCGATCGCGGTGAACAAATTCCTGCTGCACTAACACCAGAAAACCAACACTTCTCCTAAGTCCAAAAGTGCCCGTTAACCATCCAAAATCAATTCCGAGCCCCTCGGGACCCCAACCAAATATACCAACACATCCCATAACATCATTCAAACTTAGTCGCACTCTCGAAACACCAAAACTAGCATTAAAACACCAAATTCACATTGGATTCAAGCCTAAGAACTTTGAAATTTATAAAATTCACCAATGATGCCGAAACTATCCAAATCAACTCCGATTGACCTGAAGTTTTGCAGACAAGTCCAAAATGACATTACAAACCTTCTCCAACTGTCGGAATTCCATTCCGACCCCGATAGCCTATTTTCCACTATCATCCGGAAATCGCCAAAAACTAACTTCCGCCAATTCAAGCCTAATTCTACACCGGACATCACAAAAATATTCCGGACACACTCCTAAGTCCCAAATCACCTAACAAAGCTATTCGACCCATAAATTTCGCATTCCGGGTTCGTTTACTAATAAGTCAACTCTTAGTTGACTTTTCCCATTTTAAGGCTATTCTTAAGGACTAAGTGCCTGAATTCTCATTTAAGCATTCCGATTCCAAGCCTATCAACTCTAACACATTAATAACAGAATAACCAATCTATAATAAGTCAATAACAACATTTATAATGCAGGTTTCACATAACGACAGGCCGGATCGTTACATTCTCCCCCTCTTAAACAAACGTTCGTTCTCGAACGAGTCTAGAAACATACCTGGAGTCTCAAACAAATGAGGATACTTGCTCTGCATTTCCCGCTCGGTAGCCCAAGTAGCTTCCTCCACTGGCTGACCTCTCCACTGCACCTTTACTGATGCTATATCCTTGGACCTCAACTTTCTGACCTCACGAGCTAAAATGGCTATTGGCTCAACCTCGTATGACATATCACCCTCGAGTTGAACTATGCTGAAATCTAACACATGAGACGGATCACCAACATATTTCCTGAGCATCGACACATGAAACACCGGATGAACACCCGACAAGCTGGATGTCAAAGCAAGTCTATAAGCCACCTCTCCAACCTTCTGAAGCACCTCAAAAGGACCGTTAAATCGTGGACTCAGCTTTCCTCTCTTTCCGAAACGCATAACACCCTTCATGGGTGACACTTTGAGCAGTACCTTCCATAAATGATACATCCCAAACCTTCCGGTCCGCACAACTCTTCTGTCTAGACTGCGCCAGCGAAGTCGCTCCTAAATCAACTTCACCTTCTCCAACGCATCCTGAATCAAATATGTGCCCAATAACTTAGCCTCACTAGGCTCAAACCAGCCAACCGGAGATCTACACCTCCTCCCATATAAAGNATGCCCGTCGGTGTGAGGGTGAAATGCAGTGCTCAACTCTACATCAGTACCCATACCTTTCTGTACGACCCTCCAAAACTGAGATGTGAACTGAGTACCTCTGTCAGAAATAATAGAAACTGGAACTCCACGCAACCGGACAATCTTCTTAATGTAGATACCAGCTAACCGCTCGGAAGTATAAGTAGTATAGACAGGAATGAAATGCGCGGATTTGGTCAATCTATCCACAATTACCCAAATAGCATCAAAACCCTTCAAAGTCTGTAGAAGCCCAACTACAAAGTCCATAGTAATCCTCTCCCATTTCCACTCTGGAATATCTAACCTCTGAAGCAAACCACCTGGTCTCTGGTGCTCATACTTAACCTGCAGTTGAGACACCGTGCTACATACTCAACAATATCTCTCTTCATCCGTGTCCACCAATACTGCTGTTTCAGATCCTGATACATCTTTGCGGCACCCGGATGTATAGAATATCGCGAATTGTGAGCCTCTGCTAATATCAACTCTCGAATACCATCCACGTTGGGCACGCAAATACGACCCTGCATCCTCATAACTCCATAATCACCAATAGTCACATCTCTGGCATCACCCCGACGAACTCTATCCTGAAGGACTAATAAGTGCCGGTCATCATATTACCGTGCCTATATCTAATCAAATAAAAAAGACCGAGAAGCCATGCTAGCTACCACCCGTGGAGGATATGACAAATCCAATCTCACTAACTGACCCGCTAAAGCCTGAACATCAATGGCTAAAGGTCGCTCTGCTGCTGAAAGATAAGCTAGACTCCCCAAACTCTCGGCTCTGTGACTAAAGGCATCGGCCACCACATTGGCCTTCCCCGGATGATACAGAATAGTCAAGTCATAGTCCTTGAGAAGCTCCAACCATCTCCTCTGCCGCAAATTCAAATTTTTCTGCCTTAGCAGATACTGCAAGCTATGATGGTCGGTGAAAATCTCACACTGCACTCCATACAAATAATGCCGCCAAATTTTCAAGGCATGGACAATGGCATCTAACTCAAGATCGTGCACTGGATAATTCTTCTCGTGCACCTTCAACTGTCTCGACACATAGGCAATCACCCTACCGTCCTGCATCAACACCGCTCCCAAGCCGACTCTAGAAGTATCACAATAAATCGTATAAGAACCTGAACCAGTAGGCAACACTAATACCAGAGCTGTAGTCAATGCCGACTTGAGATTCTGAAAGCTCTCCTCACATTCATCGGACCATCTGAATAGAACACCCTTCTGTGTCAATTTGGTCAGAGGTGAAGCAATAGAAGAAAATCCTTCCACGAAGCGACGGTAGTAACCCGCCAGACCAAGGAAACTCTGAATCTCTGTAGCTGAAGACGGTCTAGGCAAACTCTGCACCGCCTCAACCTTCTTTGGATCAACCTAAATACCCTCACTGGACACTACGTGCCCCAAGAAAGCTACTGAACCAAGCCAAAACTAACACTTAGAGAATTTTGCATAAAGCTTCTCCTCTCTCAATCTCTGCAACACGATTCTCAAGTGCTGAGCATGCTCTTCCAGGCTATGAGAATAAACCAAGATATCATCAATGAGTACAATAACGAAAGTATCAAGATAGAGCTGAAACACGATGTTCATCAATTGCATGAACGCTGCTGGGGCATTGGTCAGCCCAAACGACATAACCAGAAACTCATAATGACCGTATCTGGTCCTGAAAGCCGTCTTCGGAATATCAGACTCCCGAATTTTCAACTGATTATACCCCGACCTCAAGTTGATCTTGGAGAATACCTTATCTCCCTGAAGCTGATCGAATAAGTCATCAATACGAGGCAACGGATAACGATTCTTCACTGTAACCTTATTCAACTGTCTATAATCAATACACATGCGCATCGAACCATCCTTCCTTTTCACAAACAACACTGGCGCACCGCAAGGCAATGCACTAGGCCGAATGAACCCCTTCTCTAAGAGTTCCTGAAAATCTGCTCTTTTAATTCTTTCAACTCTGATGGTGCCATATGGTAAGGTGGAATAGAGATAGGATGAGTATCTGGAACCAGGCCAATACCAAAATCAATATCCCTGTCAGGTGGCATGCCTGGAAGGTCTGCAGGAAATACATCCGAAAAATCACGGACTACGGGAACAGAATCAACAGATGGAGTCTCACTACTAACATCCCTCACAAACGCAAGTAAGATTCACACCCTTTCTCAACCATACACTGAGCCTTTAAATAAGAAATCACTCTGCTACGCACGTGCTCTATAGACCCCCCTCCACTCAACTCTCGGAACTCCGGGCATAACTAAGGTAACGGTCTTAGCGTGACAATCAAGAATAGCATGACATGGGGTTAACCAATCCATGCCCAGAATTACATCAAAATCTACCATACTTAGTAACATCAAGTCTACTCGGGTCTCCAGACCCCCAATAGATATAAGACACGACCGATACACACGGTCCACAACAATAGTATCACCCACCGGAGTCGAAACATGAACAGAAGTAACTAGAGACTCACGGGGCATATTCAAAAAATGAGCAAAATAGGATGAGACATAAGAGTACATGGAACCAGGGTCAAATAAAGCCAAAGCATCACTATGACAAACTGAAATAGTACCTATAATCACTGCATCTGATGCCATAGCATCAGGCTAGCCGGAAGTGCATAAATACGTGGCTGGCCTCCACCTGCTCCACCTCCCCCTCTAGGACGTCCTCTAGCTGCCTGACCACCACCCCTAGCTGCCTGGGTAGGTGGTGATATGACTGGGGCTGAGGCCGAGGGCTGAACCCTCTGCTGGGACGAACTACCAAAATGACGGGGACATTGCCTCCACCCATGTCCGGGCTCTCCACACTCGTAACAATTACCTATAGCTGGGGAAAACGAACGAGAACCTCCACCCCTCTGATAATCACCAGATGAACCATGCATAGAAGAGCCCTGATGAGATGATGCTCGGGCGGAGCTCTGAGCTGGAAGGGCACTAAAAGATGAACGTCCCGGATGAGCGTTGCGAGGACCCTACCCTGACGATACACCATTGTACGGTGAGCGAACTGATTGTGGAGGTCTAAATGAACAACCTCTGATAGGCTGAAATTTCCCTCTAGACGGGGCACCACTAAAATTTCCTGATCCCCGAGGCCTCTTGACCTCTCTTTCCTCACGATCCTGCCTACGAATCAACTCAATATCCCGAGAAATATCAACAACCTGCTCAAATGTGACTCCATACACCCTCTCTATGGTCATCAAAATCCGAAGCTGATACGAGAGACCATCTACAAACCTCCTAATCCTCTCCCTGT